>CAKNYM010047381.1:35970-80002 GCA_932195095.1 Andricus curvator | reverse complement strand
TCTCTCTCTCTCTCTCTCTCTCTCTCTCTCTCTCTCTCTCTCTCTCTCTCTCTCTCTCTCTCTCTCTTTCTCTCTCTCTCTCAATCCCTTTTCGAAATACTTTGGTACATTTTCCTTTTTTAGCATCCTATAGTATGTATTATATTTTAATTCCTCAATCATTCCCATATTTCTTTTAGTTGTCTTTTTCTGTCCCTTATCTCCAATTCTTCATAGCTTACTCCAGTACCCTCTCTGATATCTCAAGCACTGAAGAATTCACTTCTTCCCATCTTGTAAATTCTGTAGCCTTCCCGCTCTAGTACTTAATCTTTTCCTCGGAGCTTCTTCTCTCACCATATATCCAGGCGTCCTCCAGTCTGTCCCCAGCGACCACCTTATTAGACCTTCTTGTAAACTCTCAATCTCTTTAATTTCCTTCTGCCCCCACATCTTTGCTCCATTACCTAATAACGGTCATACCAGCGTATCAAACAACTACATTATCCTTCCTCAATCTTGTTTGAACCTTATTTTTTCTATTCCACGTATCCGTCTCATTACCCATGCCGTTTTTTTATCCTTTCTCTTATATGAGCTCTATGATCTCCATTTTTTTGTAAGGTACACTACCCTAGGAAATTTCCAAATTTTCTCGAATTTTTACATCGAATTCAACATGTGGCATGATCTGAAATTTGACTGAAATTCGGCGAAGACACATTTGGACATTTTGAGTTCTATCTCGAGAACTCATTAAGATTTTTAAAGTTTTATTGGCTTCAATTAAAGATAACACTTTGAAGACTGCGCGGTATGAATGTGAGATTTTTGCTACAACTTTTCAAGGTCATGCCATTAGTTGAAGTAATTTATTAATCTTCTACCTTTAATGCCTTCCATCTCTCAGTCCACTCTTTTATTTTTCCCCTCCTTTTCTTGGCCTTAATATCTTCGTATTATCTACATTTAAGTTCAACTTTTTTCCATCTAACTATTTCTCAAATGCTGCAATTCAGCCCGCCATCCCTTCAACAGCCTCTGTCATTAATATTATATCGTCCACGTATACCGTGACTATTTCTTCCGTTGTTATGTCCTATTTTCTTTCCTCTTTGACTGCCATATTTTTCTCCTTTCCTAGCTTTCCTCTCAGCTCCTTCTAGGAAATACATAAAATATTATGTCAATTTTACCATCTCAATATTCTGGTTTACTCTTTTTCTTTTCTTCCTCTCTCTATTTACTACGTACCTAGCCTCTTCTATCGTCCAAGCCTTCTCCGCCTCTTCTTGAGGCTTTTATTTTCCTCCTCTCTTTTTCATCACCCAACTCAGTATATTTCTTCTTTCTTTTCCTATATTCTTCTTCACTAATTTTTTCTTTTCTCCATTCTCTTCATTCCTTTATCACTTCCTGCTTCTCTTTACATTCCTCATCCTGCTCTTTTTACCTTTTCTATCCTTTTAGCTGTACTGTTAATACTCGTTTTCACTTCAATGTCAGTATTATGGGAAAGTGGTCTGAATCTATATAATCCTCCACCTCTAGTTCCTTAAACTGCTCTCTTTCCTCGTCGTTGTTTTCAACAATTTTCTCTTAAAATGGATATAGAATGTTTTTTTCTGAAATTTTCAACTTTTTGATCACTTTTCACTTGGAATGAGTTAATATTTAATTTAATATAGCAAAATTAATTGTTTAAACAAATTATTATTGTCTATAGCTATCTTCTTCTATATCAATGCTAGATAGTTGCCGTTTTTTCTGAATTTTTTAACTTTTGTCCATTTCTCAATTGAAGTGAAGTGATAATCAATTCGAGTTAACAAAAATAATTGTTTACATAGTTTATTATAATTGCTAATAATATTCTCTTTGCTAATGGTAGAAAGTTGCGGTTTTTTCTAAATTTTTAACTATTTGTCTATTTTTCGCTTGGAGTGACTTAATAATTATTTAGGTTGAGCAAGAATAATTGTTTAAGCAAATTATTGTTGTTAATTATTATCTTCATTTCATTCGCCAGATAGTGGCGGTTTTTCCTGGAATTTCTAACTTTTTGACCACTTTTCACTTCGTGACGTAATAATTAACAAATGATAAATAAAAATGAGATAAAAACATATGTTAAACAATCTCTTTCTTTTTCGTGAATATATTCTGCTGAAGGGGGACTGATATCAAAATATATTCAATTTCAAATTTTTCTTCTACGCTTTGCAATAAACTTTTTGTTGTAATTTGAAACAAAACATTTACAAGTAGTTTACTCACCTAGTTCTCTCACCGACTCCTGAATATTCCATTAATTGTTTTTGTCTCTTGTGTATGATTGCTTTTTTGTTTAAATTAATTAATTTAAATATTGGGCAAAGAGCACAAATAATTCACTCAGAAAAGTAAACTTCTGTTTAAAAAATCATTCTTTTTGAGGTTCACTTATTAATTTTTCATAACTAGAAAGTCAAAGCAAAAAGTTAAGAAGAAACCGCAACTGTGTTGCATTAATAAAGAAGAAGATAGTTATAATAAATTTAAATTTGAAATTTAAAGCTTTTTAGGGTTTCAATCGTGTGCGAAACTATGAATCATGCCTGTGATTGGCCAGAGCGCCCCATCGGATCGTAAGGACTGGTCGAACTTGATTGGCCAATCAAGTCGTTTTTGAAACACCGGGAGGACGGAAAGCCAAATCGGTTTTAAGATTTCGATTGCTTTGTCAAATAAAATGTTATGTCCTGTTTCGATATGATGCTCTGCTAGTGCCGATTGCGTGAAATGTTTTAGCCTGACTTTACTCTCATGTTCCTCCACACTTGATTGGCCAATGAAGTTTGACCAGTCCCCACCATGGGGCGCCCTGACCAATCACAGACATCGTAGAGAATACATATATAAGAACAACATAACCTAAAACTTCAGTTTCAGGTCAACCCTAAAGAAGTGAACTGCAATGTTCACGAAACGTCGGCAAGATTCATAGTTTTGTACACGATTGAAACCTGAAAAAGCTTTAAATTTTAAATTTAAATTTATTATAATGAATCATCGTGAAAGCATTAAATCTATTATCAAAGAACTCTACGGAAAGCTAAGCTACTAACATCTTTAGCTTTCTTAAAACGGTGTAGGGACAATAACATCGTCCCAAAATGCTTGCAGTTGAAAAAACATTTGGGAACATCTAAATCCAAATCAATTCTACATAAAACAAGTTTTCTTCTCTTGAAAGAAAGAATGCAATATACCAAATTTGCCTTGCACACTACCTCCAAGAAGCTATTAAAACTTCACCTTTTCCTATCAAAGACTCTTATATTTGACATTTGATCTACACTGGACCGCATATCATTTGACCAATCCCAACGGATTGAAGATTTTTGCACTCAAAAACAAACAATAAAATATGACAAATTACGTCCAGTAAGGCACGCACGATTAATAATTTTGCAGATGCTCCCTCCAAAATCCCGAAAGAAGAAATCACCAGTAATTTGTAATCCACAATATATAGCCTTCCACGTGAAAAAGCGAATGACACACGGCGTAGGACGGCCAACGTCTTACGCCAAGCCCAACTTCCCTCCTCAAACTTAACAAAACAAGAAAAAACAGCAATTAAGGAACTCAATGAGAATGAAGTCATCATAATATTACCCGCATACAAAGGCAACACAACAGTAATAATGAATAAAGAAGACTATAACAACGAAATCATGGACCTTCCAACAACAATGGATACTCAAAACTTGACAGCCAAAACATATCTAAATTAATACCTACTAATCCAATCTCTCCAAAACTTTACGGACTCCCGAAAATCCACAAAAACAACATTCCACTCAGACCGATCGTCAGCGCAATAAACTCACCAACTTACAACCTAGCACTCGTCCTCGCCAAAGAACTGAATCCTTTCACAGGAAACTCACACACGTCCAAAACTCTTTTGACTTCATCAGAAAGATACAACAGATTGCCATTAAATCCCAAGACATCCTAGTGAGTTTCGACGTAGTATCTCTCTCTCTACGAAAGTATCAATCTCTGATACAATCGATATTATTAAATCCTTTGCAAACTTCCCCTCCAATCTCACACCTTTGATAGAACACTGTCTCACTAATACCTACTTCTCTTTCAATAACCAATTCTACGAACAAACCTCAGGAGCAGCAATGGGATCTCCAATCTCACCTGTAATAGCCAACATCTTTATGGAAAATATAGAAACTAAAATCTTTAACAAATCCAAGCTTGAACTGGAATTTTGGTGCCGTTACGTTGACGACCCTTTTGTCATCTGGAGACATGGACTAGATGAACTACACATGTTCTTCGATTTCATCAATCAATTACACCCTAATATCCAGTTCTCCATGGAAATTGAACAAAACGGAAAATTACCTTTCTTAGACGTACTAGTTTACAAAAGATCTGATAACACATCAGGACATGAAGTTTACAGAAAACCCACCCATACAAACAGATACCTACATGCCTCCTCCCACCTCCACCCATCTCAAAAGCAATCGGTCATCAACTCCCTTGTATACAGAGCTGTCTCCATAACAGATAAAGATAACTTACAAAAGGAACTGCAAAATGTTAAACAAATTTCAATACAAAACGATTACACAAACAAATTGATAAAGCAATAAGAAAATACACTCCGAAAAAAAGTCAACACAACCTGCTAAAGAAAGAGAGAGAAAAACGACCACCATCCTACCCTACATGCAAGGTATCACAGAACAAATGGGAAGAATTCGCAACAAACACAACATCCAAACCATATTTAAACCACCTGCGAAAATAGGACAACTTCTAAACAACCCTAAAGATAAAAAGGCACCTTTCAGTAATCCGGAAGTGTATAAAATCCCTTGTTCTTGTGGCAAAGTCTATATTGGAGAAACCGGGAGGGCGGTGAGCCAACGTGAGAAGGAACATGAGAGTAAAGTCAGGCTAAAACATTTCACGCCATCAGCACTAGCTGAGCATCATATCGAAACAGGAGATAGCATTATCATTCCTTTGTCGAGTATAAATGTGAATCCTCTTGTCCAAGCGCGATGGCAGATAACGCCGGTTCCAACAGCAGTCACCTGATTCCGCGAAATATTTTCAACCGCGGACACTGCCGTAAGCCAGTTGAAAATTGCGAAGTTAAATGTACCGGGTGTGAGTCCAAGTATCACAAAGAATGCGCTAAAAAACTAAAAAAGCATCCTGATGGTAAAATAGCGAGATGCTGTGGATCACGATCAAATTAAACTAATGAAAGGAAGAGCTTCAGTACACACAGTAACTCGCAAGAAAACTCTGAAAACTGGCAGGACAGCTTAGAGGTTGAAAAACAAAAACACAATCGACAGACTAATGATGTTATGACGTCTTACTTGGAGAGCCTCAAGGACGACCTGTTAACATCGACGACTGATAAACTCGACAAGAAGAAAGATGAAATTAAGAATTCTGTAAATATAGTGGCGAGCGAAGTTGCTGCGATAAAAAAAGAAGTGAAGCAAATTGGGAGTAGCGTGATCACTCTTTCATCCAGACTTGATTTGGTTGAATAAAAGGTTCTTAAGATGACCTCGAAATTAAGTCCCTCGAAATTGAACAAAATAATTCTAATCCTCGCATCTCTGTGTCCGAAATCTTATTCGAATGTTCAGAAAGGGAGAAAAAAAGAAACAATCTAATCATTTTCAACCTTAAAGAGAGTTTTGGCGTTGACAACATCCCTGATGACAAACTTGACTTAATTTCCATAAATGATTATTTGAATTTTATTTCGGCAAATACACCACCCGAAAATATAATTAAAACCTATCGACTTGGGTAATTCTCACAGGCGCTTCTAAAGCCGCGCCCCATCAAAATGATCCTCCGGTCCAGAGAGTCAGTGGACAGTGTCTTCAGGTCCATCTCGGACAAAAAGCTAGCGATTCAGAACAGCGAAAAATACAAGTCTATCCGGATTATACACGACAAAACCAAAATGCAACAATTGGACTATCGAAGAGTCGAAATGGAAGTGAACCAGCGAATGGAACATGGAGAATCCGGATTACGAATCATCCATCAGAATACAACCCATGTGATCGTCAGCTCCGTAAAGCTACAGCAGGCTTCAAGCACGACGTCAACAATTCAGCCAGCACCTGCCGCTACTCCTCAAAGCTAAATAAGTATCCTTTTGAAATCCTCTATCAAAATACTAGGGGTTTAAATACCAAATTGAATGTCACCTTATATTTTCCAGAACCATGTACATTTTGGGGATTTTTTTATGAATCAGGGAGTAAAAACTTCATTCCTGACGAAATAATGGATAACGGAGAATCTTAAAATGATCCTGTTAAAATACTAAACGCGTTTGCTCGATATTTTGCAGAGGTATACAAAGACAAGCGATCATTTGATTTAGCTACCTCAGACCGCGTGCTGATAACAGATCTCCTCAGAGCCCCCAAAGGCGAAATGAATACAATTTACTGTAATAGCCAATCAGAGCCCTATCTCCTAACTATCAAGAGCGTTGAAAAGGCAGCATCTAAGCTCAAACCGAAGATGACCTCTGGTCTCGATCAAGTACCCAGCTTTATTGTTAGGGACTGGGCTAAAGTCCTAGCCAAACCTTTACTAATTATTTTTAACCTAGCTTCAATAACAGGGATATTTCCACAAAGGTAGAAAGTGGCTAAAGTCGTACCAGTTTACAAAACGAGAAATGAAGCGGAACTGTCTAATTACCGCCCTATATCCATATTGTTCAATTTTGCGAAAGTCTTTGAAATGGCCATAAGAGATGACGTACAGAGACTCATATCTCCATGAATCTCTGAATTTCAGCATGGCTTCATGCCCAGGCGATCCTGTGTAACTAACTTAATCTCTTTCACGCAAGACATCAACTCTGCGTTATAAAAAGGTCTCCAAGTTGACGTCATCTTTACCGATCCGTCAAAGGCTTTCGACAAAATCGACCGTTATATAATCCTGCAAAAATTGTTCCCTACAAACATAAAGATTGCGAAAACTTTTGTTTTTTTAAAATTTAAAATTTTTTTAAAGGAAAACAAAGATAAATCTGGCGCTACTATTGTCGGACTTGGCTCTCCTCTATTTCTTGTATACGTGAAGGATCTTGTGATCAATATTAAGTCGTTCATATTAATCTTCGCAGACGACATAAAAATATTTAGAATAATTAGCCAGATTGAAAATGAGAAGGAATTACAGGATGCTCTTGATTCCATTGTACAATGGTGCAAATGTCGTTCTGTAGACGTGAATCAACCTTTGTTTTTGACTACAAGATCCGGAACGAAGTTCTTAAGAGGGTGAATAAAATCCTAGATCTGGGTCTAATTTTTGACTCACTTGTACTTCATTGATCATGTTAGATACATCGCCGCTGCAGCTGCCAGAGCACTGGGTTTTGTAATTAGAACTTGCGGCACGGACTATCTCGATCTTTGCAAGAAATTCAAATGTTTTACTCTAGCTGAACGACGGACTTTCGTGTGTTGCATGTTTTTATTTAAACTAGTGAAGAATGAAATTGACAATTCTTTCATAATGAATTGCCTCCAATTCAAACCCCCAAGACTGTCTGCCAGATAGGTTGTGCCATTCCACTTACCACTTCCGGTTTCAGTGATCGGCTTTAATTTGCTAGTATTTGTAATGTGCAATCACATAAATCTAATGCACGAGAGAGCAGGGATGAATGTAATCATCGACATGAACGACATTAGTGAGAATATGTTTATAGATACCCTTAACCGTTACATTTTAGCCAACCGTTCTGAGTAATTAGATAATTAATAATCCTAATCATGTATCAAATTCTTGGTAGTAAATAACTACAAGTGTGGGCTCACCACACCCACGATGTGCCAACAGCGCTCAGTTTTCTCGAATGGTCACCCATCCAAGTGCTAACCGCGCCCAACGCTGCTTAACTTCAGTGATCTGACGAGAACTGGTTTTTTCAGCGTTTAATTAAAAATATTTACATTTCAAGTCGTTGAGTCTAACTTGGTTCATTTAAAATAGATGCTTACCCACTGTTTTTAGTGCTTGGAAAATTTCGAATTATTAACGAGGGAAATTAAATAATTTTGATTTCGTAATTTAGATAATCTCTAGACTTTCAAAATTAAATTGTTTCTGAATTTTATTAATTGTACATATATATATGCTTTTCAAGTATAAACAATATTTAATTGGGAATTTAAAAAATATTACCATTAAAAATTAAAATGTTATCTCCTACGGATCAGCAAATAATTGTCTGTACAAAATTATAAAAGCACTTAAGATATTCAGATACTTAAAAAACTTGGCATCCATAAAAATATTGAAATAACGTAGATAAGAATTTTTCAAAGCATGGTTATACTATCTAGAATTAATTATTGAATAAA
Organism: Andricus curvator; assembly: GCA_932195095.1. Lineage (NCBI taxonomy): Eukaryota > Metazoa > Arthropoda > Insecta > Hymenoptera > Cynipidae > Andricus > Andricus curvator. The sequence continues at coordinate 71,579 of CAKNYM010047381.1, read as the reverse complement.
TGATTTCACTTGTTTTAAAACATGTTGAGAAGTCTTAGTATTTAGCAATTTTTTATCATAGATTTTTGAAATACTTACTGTTTGTTTTAATATAAATCAGTTACCATTTCAACAATACTTAAACGTGGATAGCTTCAGGAATAAATACCAAGATAGATATATTTCAAATCAGGAATTGATTAGTTTTATTGTATGCGATTATTCTTCTTCAATGATGTCTTTCTCTTCCCCTAAGAGTCTCCAATTTTTCTGAAATGAATCTGTCAGCGTAATGTTTCAGATTTTTTTTTTAAACCCGGGAAAAGAGCAGGAATTTAAAAATAAATATTTTTTACCATCCCTAGTATAAGAAATTGAATAAAAAAGTTTGATGTAAAATTTCATGAAGTGATAAAAAGATATCAAAATAGCACTTCTATCAATTAAGTTGAGAATTTACAGAATGAAATCTTTTAGAAATTCAATTTACTTCCATACAGTACAAGAGTTTTAATCTAATATATGATGGAATTAATTCAAAATATTAAATTGTAGCGGCTCTAACCGGAAATTGACAACTCATAATCTGAAGTACTTGAGAAATCAACTATTTTTTTAAAAACTGATTTTGTTGGTTAAAGATTTGTCAATTTAGTGGATCTCTTCCTTTAGATCATCTCTTTCGTTGGAATTTTTGTTTAGTTAAGCGTTAATTCTTTTATTGGAAATTAATTTTTTTAACTAACAATTGACCGCTAATAATCTATAGTGGTTAAAAATGCAATTGTTTCGTTAAAAAAAATCACTTTTTTGTTTCATCTCTTTCGTTGGAAATTTGTTTCGAATAATATTAATTTTATTCACTGCCAATTTAACCTCTATTGCAGAGGAATTTTTTTCTATTCCCATTAAGGTGGTCTCCCGCATAGAAAAATTATGTCAGGTATATCATTATAAACCTGTAACAGTTTTCCTAAACAAATTTTTAGTTGATGGAATGAAAAGGAACTTTTTTAATTTGTTTCAAAAAAAAAAAATTGTATGGGGCATTAACAAAAGGCTGAGGCCCTGAGACGCATGGTATATTGACTTTTTATTATTATTTCGTAATATTAGAAGTTACTTGTAACATTCTGAGACGACTTTGTATCAGAAGAAGTTTTTATACTTTTGTTAAACATTTTTTTGTAATTGAATTATTGGTGTCGAGGATAGAGATTTGTATAATCTACCAAAAAATTATAGCAGATTCTGCGTTTGGGGCCCACTAGACATTCCCCGATTTCATTTGTGGTCAATGGGGTCACCGTGCCGCTTTCTATGTTTATTTTTGACCGTACTTTTTTGGTGGTGTGAGAACTATACATATATATTCCAGCTAAATAATCACTACTCTCTAATATCGCAAAGACGTCACCATCAAATGTTGATAATACAATTTGTTCTTGGGTTGGTGCGGGCCCAAAGACATTCCGTCTCATGAGTACTTTAATTGGTTTATCTGCAGGAAAAGTGTACCTTCGAAGCTTAAATACCCGGTTCGGATTCTTATAGGAAGTAAGCCGAAAACATTCAAGTTGGTCAAGACCATATTCACGTCCGTCAGGAAAAGCAATGAGCCTTGTAGGTGGAGCTATAGACCTGACAAGAGGAGATCTGGACGTGGGAGGAGGAGACCTGGACCTGGCACGAAGAAGAGGCTCGGCAGGAGGAAAATTACTAGCTGGAGAATGTTGTATGTCAGAAAAAGAAGATGATGACCTGCCACGAGGAACACCAGGAATGGGGGCGCCATTAGGTAAACAGTCAAACTGTGAACTTAACCCTGCAAGAAGCAACAAACGATTACTTATTTTCAAACTCTCCTCGTATAATATGAACTTCCAGTGGTTTCAAATATTGGACCGAATTCGGTTTCTGGAAAATTTGTCTGAATTTCACATTCAGTTTGAAAATGTCCGTTTGGTCATCCGACAAGTCACTCGATTTTTATCTGTTGACGTCTGGAATATGTGCAAGAAAAATCTGGATGATCCTATAAAATCCGTAATTATGGCAGTCTGAGAGAGGTAGAATTCGAATCTAATTCGGCTAGTTTTGAGAATGTAGGTGGTCACCTTTTAACTACAAAAACCGAATTTAAACCGTCTGTGTCTAATTTCTCTTTGAAGGTTTTATTAAGCATATTCATCAAATGATTAAAGAAATGAAAATCTTGAAAGTTGTGGGAGTGCAAAATTTGGTATACCGATGCGGAATCACTTCCGAATTGTAAAAAATTCCGTATTTGAATGTAAGAATGTCACCCTTCTTACATTCTCATCATTTATGATTAGAAAATATCAGTATCGTCTCAAATTTCACGTATAGGTTTTCCATCGGATCGCTACGCGTTGAGACCACTTGAAGCCAAAAACCAAGTTTTCATGATGGCGTTTCGGTTTCTAAAATTTCGGATAAATTCCGAATTCCATTTTTTATAACACACATATACTTTTATTTCTCGAAATAAATTTCGATTCAATTCGTAATCATTTCGGATAAACTCAACTAGAGTTTGCAAAAGAATAGCAATTGGAATGGAATGCGGTATATATATTATATTTTATTATATTCACCAATAGAATTAAGGATGACCATCCAGGTGAAGACCATGGTATAAACGATCGCCATGTTTTGCAATTAGAGGAAAAACTGATTGCGGTAATGTATAATTTGGTTAACAGTGCAACTGGTGCTCATTCGAGTCCTTCATTAGATTGTGATGTAATTAATTAATTAAAATATCTCTGTTGTAGTCGTTATCTCTTTAATTATATTCAAGCTAGTGCTTCTGGGATATTTATTTTTATATTTCATAAATCAATCCAAGGAAGGAATTTTTCCCCTAACGCTGCAGGGAGGGGGCTACAAAAATATTTCAAGTCAGTCCACTATTTTTGATAATTTTTAATCGACTCCACATTTTTTCTGATTAAGAGATGCCGCAAAAGTGACCAGCCACAATATTATTCACCGGGAGTTAACATGATATGGACCCAATATAAATTAAAATTCATTAATAAAAAGTAAGACTCCCATTTTTCAACCTTCAGTTTCCTAAATAAGGAAACCTCAGTATTTTATGTTTGGATTTCCTTTTTTGCTGCCTTATCCAGTACCTTTCTCCTCTATCTCCTGTTCTCTTATTAAAATCTTCTGTTAGTATAAGCCTCTTCCCTTCTTCATTTTCTTCTATAAGTTCTTTCATCTCCTGTGATTTCTCATGCATATCACTGTTCACATACACCCCACTATCTTTCACTTACCTCCTCCCACCTTTACCTCTTCTACTATTAATCCTTCTTTTCTTTGCTTTATTTCTTTCTTATCCTTCCCTGTTATATATTCATTCCTTATTCCTATCACCATTCCTCCCATTCCTCTGTCTTTTCATTCTTCCTCTTTGCATTCTGAACCTGCCATATGGAACCTTTTGGTAACCTTTATATTACTCTTTCAAATCCCATTCTATCTACCCACGTCTCCATCATTGCTAATACGTCCCATTGTGCCAATTTCTCAAAATTTCCCAATTCTTTATTCTCAAGCCTACTATATTCCAGTAACATATCCTCCATTATTCACCTATTCGTTATTTTCCTATCTCCCATTATTTTCTCTCATAGTTTTCCTCACCTCATTTTTTACTAACACTTCCCTCTCTTCGTCTCCATTCCTCCATACGCCTCTTATTTGTATTCTCTCATATCAAATTGTCCTCTATTCCCTCCAAGCTGCCATATTACGCCCTGTTCTTTGTCATCACTTCACTTTTATGTTATTATTCCTTTAGGTTCACCAGTACCATTTTCTTTCCTCTTCGCGCTTCCTTTCCTACACATCGCACTTTTTCTATCTCTACCTCAGAATCTGTCCTTTTTGGTATTTCTTCCATTTCCATGAATATTTCTCAGCCTTTCTTCATCCTCATTCCCGATATTCCACCCACTTACCCTCTTTTTTTGATTTCTATCTTTTTCATCCTACTTTTCAACTCATCTAACTTTTCATTAGGTTCTTTCTGCTTTTCTACTCTTTGTTTCGAAGTCTTCATTCTTTTCTCTAACTTTTCCCTGACTGCTTTCCATTTCCTCATTTCTTTCAGAAGTTCGGCCATTTCCCATCTAATTTCTTATCTATTTCATCTTTGGTTTCCTCCCGCCTTTTTTCATATTGTCATATACGTCAGTGCATTATATATGCAAAGAACACTTTCTTATAAAATATTGGTTGTGATCATACATATGATACCATGCTGCTGTCAAATGGAGAAAGCTATAAGTGACATTTGTCATAGAGGTTCTTTTTCTGTACACGTATGTCGAAAAATTGTCTCCATGGCAAGTGTCACTTACTAGTTTTTTTGCTAGGCTTGTCTTAAAATGACACATACAAGTTAATTTATATTGACTAGACCCATATTGTCTTGATATTATTTATATTTTCTAGACAAATATAGATTACACATTTTTTTTAATTAATAAGCCAAATAAATGTTCTAATTGCTTGAAATTTCAAGTGACTGTTTCTGAAAATTCCTAAATTGTAACAGAATTTTATTAAATATGCTTTTAAAGTACTACAAGTATTCTAATGAACATGTTCAAGTACATTAATTAACATCTTACACATTTTTATCATTCAACAAAACATAAGTGCAAATTTACGCTTTGACGGAGAATGCCGCAGTGATTGCTTCAATCAATTATTCTAGAAGAAACTAAATTGCTTTGAGAGCGAACTAAAATTTGTAATTGTCTGCTTGTGACGTCTGGTCTTTAAATTTTAAATTTTTCTTTATAAAGTACCTTTTGTTTCATTTTTTCAAAGAATGAAGGATCAATCAATGTACAGCAGTTAGTATCAAGAGACATAGTTAATGGAATTACTCATTTATTATTTGAGTGTATATTCAAATATCAACATGTGGATGGTTTGAAAACAAATTATTTTGTTATACGGGCCAAATGACCAAATACACTTATTTTTAAAATAAAACCTATCAAAAAAAATTTTGTCTTCTACTGTCGAAATTATATATACATTTGACCTTTATTTGAACTTCAATGATTATGATAACAAAATAACGCACACGACGAATCTCGTATTTTGAACTTGGCAGAAATTTCCATTCCACGGGTAAATATTTCTTATGATTATTCAGCAATCACGTAATATATGTACATGTCCTTGATCCAGATTTAAAGAGTATGATGTGCTCTTGATTGTATAGATTAAAACAATTATATTGCAGTTTCGAACAAAGAAGCTTTTTCTTTACTGCAGAGACATTTCTTTTCGTCAGAACAATAATATACTAACACATTGGATTGCCAAGCAACATCATAATTGGCATTGACTAGTAGTAAGGAATTTTTCCTAACGTCAGTCCTGAACGACCTGGAAAAAGAGTTAGCCTTATGAAAAATGTTATACAAGCAAACACTCGATCCCAATTTATAGTGTATCAAAAAATGCATGTAAACAAATTCAATTAAAACTTCTTTTACTTATAAGTTTCTTCTTCTCGGTGAAATGACTTATTCTTATATTAAGATTTATATTTCGCCGAGGAGAAGTATCTTATAAGTTAGAGAAGGCGAAAAACAGCTATGAGGAAAACCAGGACTAGAGATGCTAGTATGTGAACATGCGCTCCTTGCTTCAAACATGTGAGGAAAGTCTGAGGACATTGATGGAAGATTGTCCTGAGAAATTTTTGGAAAGCTGGGCCCGCAATATTAAAGGAACACTATTTGGGAAAGGTCCTAGAAGAGTTGAATATACTCATAGTAGAGTGAAACAAATCAAAGGAATCGGTGAGATTTTTCCACAAATCATTCATCATGCTACACATATCCTGCGGCGAAGAATTGGAAACATGACCTGCTTTATCAGTTTTGATGTAGAAAGGTTCTTGAGATCTTGTATCAAATTGAGGCGTTCGAAAGTGAAATCTGCCAAGGACAAATAACAGTCAATTTTTCCTTTTAGTATTTTGAACATCAGTTTAAGGTAGTAGAGTGATTTCCAATCCTCTAACAAATAAACACTTTCCTGCTAAAACGCTAAATACCTCAAAAAGCTCTTTTTCAACCACTCGAGTGCCTGCATGTAATACAAATTTCCATGACCATATTCGTACACGTCCTGAACGAAGATCCAAGCATTTTGATAGCTTATTGACTCAAGATTTCTATATGATGTTTAAATCTCATCTTTCTAGTTAAGGCTGATGTCTGCATCGCACGTGAAGACTTCTCTACTTAATTAAACCTTGTTTATTTCTGAATCAAAGATTACTGGATACAAAATTTGAGAACACGTAACCACTAAACATAGAAATTGTGCAGATAACTGAAATAGAGTTTGGAAAAGAATAGTAATTAGGATGAGATGCGGATTAAAGATGACCATCCAGGGGAAGTGCAGAGTATAAACGAACGCCAGTTTTTGCAATAAGGAGCACAAGTGATTGATGCGTCAATTAGGAATTTATTCAACATTGTAACTATTGATTATGCTTGATAAAAATATTGCAAAATTAAATTATATAATACATCTCATAGTCGTTACCTCAGAGGTTATAGTCGAAATCGTCCTTCTGAGATATTCATATTTATATTGCATAAATCATTCTAAGGAAAGAAATTGGATTACATCAACGCAGGCTAGTTTGGAAAAAATGGGATTTTTTCGAATAGTGCTACGTTTGAAAGGCAAAAAAATAACGGAAAAAGGAGTTGTTTATTAATAAAATTGGTAAATTTATTTTTACTTGCACATAGACCAGATGGATATCTTCCACGAGGTATTGTAGTTCTTATCGATCAAAAAATAAGATTCTAATAAATGCATAGAAGCTAAAATCATCAATAGATGTTGACGTGCAATCTTTTATTCAAACACTTTTTCTTATCTGTAATTGCTTGCGAGAAAAGGTAGAAAACTCGATTGTAGGGAAAAAATTCTCCTGATCACAGAAATTATTTAACGCGCATAAAACTCGCAAGATATGTTCCTTATCAAAGCAAAAATTAAAAAATAATCAGCAAAAAATAACTTCTCATCTAATTTTTTTGACGAATCAATGCCTGTTTTTTATGTAATCGTAATCCTGATTTAATGAATAAGCTTTCTGAATGCTTCATTTTTTTATAAATTTCAACTTCAGATTCCTTTATATTCCCCGGTGGAAAAATGTTTACCAAAAAGTACAGAAAACTAAAACTATTTTCACAGGAATCTACAAATAAATACAATAAATTACAACCAAAATTACAGGAAAGTACAACTTTTTCCTATTATTGATACGAATATTCAACGACAAGAATGAATAATCGTTATTAAAAAAAAACCTTATGTTTGAAGTTTTTTTCAAATATATATCAATCGATTGAACACCATATATGTCATTTAAAATGATGTCATTGCAATATTTTTTATATTTCTTATCCTAGGGCGAAAAAGAACCACTTTTTTACTGCAAATAAAAATTCAATAATTGAGAAAGATTTGATCACGATCATTGAAATTAAAAGATTCGAACGCTTAAAAATAAAACTTTTTTCATTTGAAGTTATAAAAACTGAACCGCAAATTAAAATACTCAACGTGGAATACTTTTGAATTCTTAACTTTCCGAATGAAAACCTAAAAAAAGGTTAAATTAAACGCTCAGTAATTTTCGCGTATAAAATGAGAGTTTTGAAAACTTTTGAATTGAACATTTTTTAATTAAAAGCCGTTAAACTGCAAAATTTCAATTTTCAACTTTTATACATTTACAGTTAAAATATTCAAAAAAAGAAAATTCTAGGAATCTAATAATAATTTTATTATCTTGGAACTCCAACATTCCCAAAAATTTTTGGAAAATATTGCAAAAGTAAAAAAATTACCTCGATATCATCCAGATTGTTTCAAAAATTTTGGAAATCTTATTAAATCTTCTTGTAAAATTAATTTTTCAAAAACAACAAAATTATTGTTAGTTTTTCTAGCCATTTTAATACAAATCTTTTATTCATTTAAAACCTTTCAAAATGCTTAAAAAGCTTATAAATTTTGTGTTCGACGTCTTCAAAAATCAACATTGTGTTTTGAACGTTTTCAAATTTTTTCACGTTTCAAATTATTTTGGAATCTTTTCAAAACTTCTAAATATATTTTAATCTTACCCGATTATTTTCCAAACCAATAATTGTTCAATTGTTATTTATTATTCTAAAATTTTTTCTAAATCTTTTCAAATATTCTCTTAAAATTAATTTTTCAAAATAAAAAAGCATTTTAAATTTTCCCAGCAAAATTAAGGAATTCTTTTATTTTCTAAAAACCTTCAAAGATCAATAGAAAGCTTCAAAATTTTATTTCGAAATCTTCAAAAATCTAAATTTATTTCTTTATTTTTGGAGATCTTTTCCAGTTTTAAATTAAGTTTGAATCTTCTTAAAACCGAGCTCTTTATGATTATTTTAGCATAGTTTAGTTAAACTTGTAGCATCCTGTTGTTCCTTTTGACCTCCATCCCAATATCGTCCAACAGTTTGGGCATTCTAAAAGCTTCTGACGTCGTATTTTCTTCAATAAATTTGGTTTAGTACAAATACTGAACTGAGAATGAGAAACAGCACAAGGTGGTCACTTATTTTGTTTATTTTTACTTAAATAAGCTGAAGAACTTTGTGAAAATAACTTGAATTTACGGGAGCTTGAACGAACTCGACAACAATAAAATATGGCGTGCGCGACTGCTTTGGTGCAGGTGGCGGGGCCCGTCTGCTGCGTTGCGGCTCACGCAGCCGCACACGTTAACCAATACAGGCGGGCTTTTCAAACTTACAAAATGCTCAGTTTAAACAAAATGTTTATGTATTGTTGTTTTACTCGAAAATGTTCCTGTACTCTGCTGATCTCTTTCTGGCGTTTAGAAATCTTCGATTTTAATTTTAGGCTTATATCTAATTCGATAACAGTTTAATTATTTTAATATAAAGTATGAGAAAAGTATAATATGTAAAATATATTATAAACTTACTGTAATGTTAAAATAAAATAAAAATTCTAGTGTATGAACAAAATTTCATAGACAAAAGTTCTTCTTAAGGATTCTTAAGTAATTCGTAAATTATTAATTTTCTTTGTGTGGTTATAGTGTAAGAATTATTATTTTCATTTATGTAACTGAAATATGGGCGCTAGGTTCTGCTTGAATCGTTTGATGTTTTTTAACTCATATTGTAATTGATTATTCGCACGACGCTTTTTATCAGAATTATCCCGATCCATGTGTAAATAGCAGCAGACCACAGCCGACATTTCATCTCGCTCCTGCGGTGGAAAATTCAATAGTTTTGGAAAATAATCATTTTTTTGGTTCATCTCTTTAGTTGGAAATTTTTTTCGGTTAATATCAATTTTATTCACTGACAATTTAACTATTCAATTTTTGGAAAATTTATATTTTTTAGTTGAAAATACGACGACTTGGGTAAAAATTTAACTACCTGCTTTCAAGGATGTATAGTAAAAATGTTTAATACAGTCAATCAACTAATTTCATGAAATTTTTAGGCGAGGGAATGAAACGGAACTTCTTCCATTCGTTTCAGAAAAGGAATGTATGGGGCATTAACAAAAACCTGAAGCCTTGAGAATCATAGTACCTTGACCTTTTATTATTATTTCGTAATACTTGCAATATTGTAAGACGAAAACCTAACATCAAATTTCTATATTGCTGTACATTTTTTTGTAATTGAATCACTGGTGTCGAGAAGAGAGGTTTGCACACTTCACTGTAAAATTATGACAGATTTTGCGTGTGGGGCCCACTGTACATTCCTTGATTTCGTTTTTGGTCAATGGGGTAATCGTGCCGCTTCCTATGTTTATTTTTACCCGTATTTTGCCGTGATGGTGAGAACTATACATATATATTCCAGCAAAATAATTACTACTCTCTAATATTGCAAAGACGTCACCATCAAATGTTGATAATACAATTTGTTCTTGGGTTGGCACGGGCCCAAAGACATTCCGTCTTACGAGTACTTCAATTGATTTATCTGCAGGAAAAGTGTATCTTCGAAGCTGAAATACCCGGTTCGGATTCTTATGGGGAGTAAGCCGTAATAATTCAAGTTGGTCAAGATCATATTCACGTCCGTCAGGAAAAGCAATGAGCATGGTAGGTGGAGCTGTATACCTGGCAGGAGGAGATCTGGACGTGGCAGGAGGAGACCTGAACCTGGCACGAAGAAGAGGCTCTGCAGGATGGAAATTACTAGCTGGAGTATGTTGTATGTCAGAAGAAGATGATGAGTCACCACGAGCAACACCAGGAATGGGAGCGCCATTAGGTAAACAGTCAAACTGCGAACTTAACTCTGCAAGAAGAAACAAAGTATTACTCATTTTTAAACCATCTTTGTATAATAGAAACTTCTAGTGGTTTCAAATATTGGAGAGAATTCGGTTTCTGGAAAATTTGTCTAATTCCACATTCAGTTTGAAAATGTCCGTTTGGTCATCCGACTGTCACTCGATTTTTACCCGTTGACGTCTCGAATATTTGCAAGAAAAATCTGGATGATCCTATAAAATCCGTAATCGGGGCAGTCTGACTGAGATAGAATTCGATTCTAATTCGGCTAGGTTTGGGAATGCAGGTGGTCGCCTTTTTACTGCAAAAAACGAATTTAAACCTTGTTCTAATTTATCTTTTAAGGTTTTAGTACGCATATTAATCATATGATTGAAGCAATGAAAATTCGTGAATGTTGTGCGAGTACAAAATTTGTTATACTGATGCGGAATCACTTCCGATTTGTGAAAAGTTCCGTATTTGAATGGTAGCATGTCACCCTTTTAACATTCTCATCATTTATGACTGAGAAAGTATTAGTATCGTCTGAAATTTCACACCAAGGTTTTTCATCGGATCGCTACGTGTTGAGACCCCTTGAAGCCAAAAACCAAGTTTTCATGATGGCATTCCTGTTTCTCAAATTTCGGACAAACTCCGAATCAATGTTCTTCGAATCCCATTTTTCATAACGCACATATTCTTTTATTCCAGGGAATAAATTCAGGTTAAATTCGTATTCATTTCGAACAAACTCAACTAGAGTATGTAAAAGAATAACAATTGGAATGGAGTGCGGGTTACGTCGGACAAATTCTTCTTTGCGAAATGATGAAATACGTTTCCAAAATTATAGATGTAATATATTATTATATTCACCAATAGAATTAAAGATGACCATCCAAGTGAAGACCATAGCATAAACGATCGCCATGTTTTGCAATTAGTGGAAAAACTGATTGCGTTAATAAAGAATTTTGTCAACAACGTAACTGGTGCTAATTCGAGTGCTTCATTAGATTATGATATAATTATTTACTCATAATATCCACCCAGTAGTCCTTATCTTTTTAATTATATTCAAGCTAGTGTTTCTGGTATATATGAATATTCATATTTCATAAATCAGTCCAAGGACGGAATGTTTTTCTTAAAATGAGAAGATTTTAATAAATACCAAGAAACTTATTTTCTTGAGAAAAAAATATTCTACCACTTTGCTCAATTCAATTTTCAAAATATTTGCTCAATGCCTATTATAATTGAACTGATACTTGACATGAATTTATTATTTTTAAAAATTGGATTCAACAAAATTGCAGAGAATCTTTATTCCGAGAAAACAAGCTTTTGCGCAATGAAATGTAATCATTTTTTTGAACTTAGCAAGATGTGGTAAGAAAAAATATTTCGGTCAACAATACAAGTTTTTCCATACATTTTACCAAAAATACCTTTTGCAGTAATATTGCAATTCTTGAAAGTATAATTAAATGCATTTTTTCCAAGACCGCCTTTCCCGCAAGAGTTTCACAGTGGTTGAAGAATGGATTTTCACGGAAAAATTAAGCTATAGTTCGCATTTCTCAAAATCAAAAAAGGTTTAGAGCTTTTTGATATTTAATCAGAAGTCTTTGTGAAAAATTATTGTGAAAAAAATGTCAAAAAAGATGTTGTGAAAAACCTCAAGATAATTATTTTTGCCCCATTTTTCATGATATAATAATTTAACAATATTTACAAGTAGGAAATTTCACAGGGACAATAATTTGTACTTTTCGTTATTATTTCAAATGGTAACAAACAAAATACATTAAAAACAACCATTGATATACATTTTATATATATATATATATATATTTTTTATATAACATTTTTGTGAAGTTCTGAATGCGTAGTCGTGAAATAGTTTAATTTGTGAGACCACAAGCTTAAAATTATTGTTCCGATTTTATTGCTTAAATTTTGATGTTCCATCTTCCAATTCAGACCATTTGTTTCGTTTAAAAACATTTACGTAAAAAAGTTGGCGGGTATTTATTTATTTATGAAAATAAGCGTAAAGTGGATTTTTTCATTATACAATCTGTTATGATTTTGCAACTTCCCTCATATCAAAGGGTTGACTACTACGCCATTAGTCACAGGAATAATGTAGGTCTCAAATGTAAACAACTTTTAATGAGAATTTAAGAAATATTAATATTGAAAATTCAACAGTATTGGACCAAAAATATATTAATCATAGGTCTATATTTGATAAGAGTTATCTGCTACAGATGAGCAAATAAAAGGCTGTGAAAATTCTAGGAGACAGTTAAAATCTGCAGAAACGTAAAAAACTTAGCATCCATAAAAATAATAAAATTACGAAAGAAAGAATTTTTTAAAGCATATTTTAATACCTAGAACTAGTCTTCTATATTCATAATGTGTCCCCAAAGGGTTTACATGACGTCTGTTTCATACAATCTTCCCACCTTCATATTTAATATTATCTCACCCTAACTATTCACAACTACGTGTATTTACATTTCAGAAATTTACATATCAGAAACACCTCAGCCAATCCATTCTCCCCTAGAATTCTTACCACATTCTCTTTCCAGCTTCCTTTATTTTTCATTATTCTCCTACATCCTTACAATGCTCCCATGTTTTCTCCTCCGATTCACATATACTGCACTTTCAGTTTTTTTTCTTTTCCCAATACGTTCCTTCCCTTACCTCGATTATAATTCTAAATCTTGCTATTCTGGTCAATCTTCTCTCTCTACCCATCCCTTTTCTAAATAATTTGGCACTTCTTCCTTTTTTATCATCATATAATATTTATTATATTTAAATTCTTGAATCATTCCCATATTTATTTTAATTGTCTTTTCCTGTCCCTTCTCTCCAATTCTTCATAGCTTACTCCAGTCCCCTCTCTTATATCTCAAGCACTAAAGAATTCCCTTCTTTCTTCTTTCCACGTTGTAAATTCCGTCGCCTTCCCTCTCTTTTCTTCTACCTTCTTGAAAGACTTTTACCCTACTCACGTCCCTTAACTTCGTATCATAGCTTTCTTCCGCTCTAGTACTTAATTTATCCCTTTGACCTTCTTCTCTCACCATATATCCAAGCGTTCCTCAGCCTACCTCCAGCGATCACCTTATAAGCCTTTCTTGTAAACTCTTAATCTCTTTCCTTTCCTCCCATTCACATATCTCTGCTACATCACCTAATACCGGCCATACCAGCGTAACAAATAACCACATTCTCCTTCTCCAATATTGTTTTAACCTTATTTTTCCTATTCCACGTATCTGTTTCATTACACCTGCCGCTTTTTTATTCTTTCTGTTATATGAGCTCTATGATCTCCATTTGCGTGCAAGGTACACTACCCCAGGAAATTCAATAAAATTAAAAGGAAATTGTCGGTAGGATCAGCAAGAGTACTATTAAAAATCAATTCTTACTTTGAAACGTGATTACTCATCCAAGATCGGAGCGAGAATATTTTATGAAAAACCGTTGGAAGCTTATTGAATTGCGCGTCTCCTCCTGAGCGTGTATATTTCCCTTCCATAACGTCCTCTATATTTCCACATGAGATAAGCCATTCCATGTCTTCCAAGCTCTCTAATCATTTCTTTCCTTCTCATTTAGTATCTCTTCTTTGGATTTCCTTTTTCACTCCCTTACCCAGTACCTTTCTTCTCTATCTCCTGTTCTCGTATTAAAATCTCCTGTTATTATGAGCCTAATCTCTTCTTTATTTTCTTTTAAAAGTTCTTTCATCTCCTCTGATTTCTATGCATATCACTGTTCACATACACCCCCACTCTCTTTCACTTACCTACTCCCACCTTTACCTCTTCTACTATTATTCCTGCTTTTTGTTGCTTTATTTCTTTCTTATCCTTCCCTGTTATATATTCATTCCTCATTCCTATCACCATTCCTCCCATTGCTCTGCCTTGTTGATTCTTGCTCTTTGCATTCTGAACCTGCCATGTGGAACTTTGTGGTAAGCTTTCTATTACACTTCCCCGTCCTGTTTTATCTAGTGACGTCTTCATCATTACTACTACATCACATTGTACAACATTTCTCAAGAATTCCCTATTTTTTCTTCTTAAGCCTACTATATTCCAGCAACATATCCTCCATTCTTCCCCATATTCCTTATTTTCCTATCTCACATTCCTTTCAATCCTAGTTTTCGTCACACATTTTTTACTAACTCTTCCCTTTCTTCGTCCCATTTCCACCATACACCTTCTATCTGTATTATCCAATGTCAAATCATGCTGTATACTCTCCGAACTTCCATGTTACGCCCTCTTCTTTGTCACCACTTCACTCTTATGTTCTCACTCCTCTAGGTTCACCAGTGCCATTTTCTTTCCTCTTCGCGGTTCCTTTCCTACACTTCGCACTTCTATCTCTACCTCAGAATCTATCCTTTTTAGTATTTCCTTCATTTCCATCAATATTTCTCAGCCTTTCTTTATCCTATATTTTATTAGGCTCTTCCTGCTTTTCTACTCTTTATTCCAACGTCTTCATTCTTTTCTTTAACTTTTTCCTGACCCCTTCCCATTTCCTCATTTCTTTTTAAAGTTCGGCCATTCCCCATCTAATTTCTTGCTTTATTTCATCTTCGCTTACCTCCCTCCCTTTTTCATATTGTCATATACGTCAGTGTATTCTATGTGCAAAAAACAATTTCTTATCATAAAAGATTGGTTTTGATCATACCTTTGATACAATGCTGATGTAAAATAGAGAAATCTATACGTGACATTTGTCATACAGGTTATTTTTACGTACACGAATGTCGAAAAATTGTCTCTATGGTAAGTGTCACTTACTAGTTCTTCTGCTAGACTTGTAAAATGGACACAAGCAAATTCATTTATATTGAATACACTCATATTGTTCATAAATTGTCGTTAAATTATGTAAAATCAATATCAATCAAAAAAATGTTTGTCTTCTACAGGTCATCATCAAAATAAATATTGATATTTTTTACCTTTATTTGAACTTCATTGATTATGATAACAAATTAACGCCCGCGATGAATCTCGTATTTTCAGCTTCGCAGAAATTTCCATTCCGCGGGTAAACATTTTTTATGATTATATAGTAATCACGTAATATTTGTTCATGTCCTTGGTCTAGATTCAAAGACGCAATACCTCAAATCGATGATTTTTTTTTTAAACCTTGGACTTTAAAGCTACATATTTTTTAAATCGTCAAATAAAATAACTTCAACGGTTTCAACATATAAACTTCTCAACGGTTGTTACTTGAATGTCTTAGAATTGGTATCTACGCACATATTCAAATAAAATTTGTTTACTGCGAGATCATTGTGTTTCATCTAAAAAATAATATCTTATCCCAAGATATCCTCTTTCAATAACAATTGCTGTTATAAACAACTAGACTTATATCGCAGTTTCTAACAATTAAAATTTTTCTTTTCTGCAGAGATATTTCTTTTCATCAGAAAAAGAATATACTAACACAATGGATTGAGATGCAGCATCATAATTGACATTGACTAGTATTAAGGAATTTTTCGTAACGATCAGTCCTGAACAAAATGGAAAAAGAGTTAGCCCTATGCAAATTTTTGTATAAGTAGAGAGTTTGATCCCAATTATTAGTGTTTCAAAAAATTCTTGTAAACAAATTCAGCTAAAACTTCTTTTACTTATAAGTTTTTTCTTCTCGGTGAAATGATTCATTCTTTTCTTAAGATTTTTATTTCGTCGGGGAAAAGAATCTTATAAGTTAGAAAACGCAAAAAACAACTACGAGGAAAACCAGGACTAGAGGTGCTATTATGTGAACATATCATCAGCTCACAGCTCCTTGTATCAAACATGTGAAGAAAGTCTGTGGACATTGAGAGAAGATTCTCCCGGGACATTTTTGGAAAGCTGGGCCGGCAATATTCAAGGAACATTATTTGGAAAGGCTCCTGGAAGATTTGAATTTACTCATAGTAGAGTGAAACAAATCAAACGATTCATTGTAATTTTTGCACAGATCATTCATCATGCTACACATATCCTGCGCTAGAGAATTGTAAACCTGACCTGCTTTATCAGTTTTTATGTAGAAAGGTTCTTGAGATCTTGTATCAAATTGAGGCGCTCGAAAGTGAAATCTGCCAAGGAAAAATAACAGTCAATTTTTCCTTGCTGTATTTTAAATATCAGTTGTAGGTAGTACAGGGATTTTCTATCCTGTAACGGATAAACACTCTCCTGCTAAAACGCAAAATGCCTCAAAAATCTCTTCTTCATCCACTCGAGTACTTGCATGTAATACAAATTTCACTGAACATATTCTTACACGTCCTGAATGAAGATCCAAGCATTTTGATAGCTTGTTTTCTCAAAATTTCTATATGATACATATTTTAATCTTATTTTTCTAAGGCTGATACCTGGATCGCACGTAGAGTCTTCTTTACTTAATTAAACATTGGATCAGCTACGTGGGTCGGAGCTGTGTTGCGGAATGAACGTGTCATTCAAATAAATAACACGAGCATTCCAGATCAATCTAAAACATCTATACCTCACACCTATATACCTATCTACCTTGTACCTGTGTACCCACCTTCACACCACTATTTTCCAACCGAGAAAGTCACGCCTACCCCAAAGGGAAATGGCCTAATGGTATAATAATAATAATATTTCTTAATAATTTCCATATCCTTATGGAGGCGGTAAATAGGTACTCTAAAGCGATTGGCATGAGCTTCGGACGATCAGGATGTTCAACTCATAGGCGAAAATACCATTCAACATCTTGGTTTTGGAGAAACATATAAATATCTTGGAATACCGCAAGCGGAAACCCACGATGTGCGTGTGTAAAAAATGGCCCTCGCGAAAAGGTATCGCCAAATTCTCAGAAAAATTTGGACTTACGAATTATCTGGGAAGAAGAAGATCAAGGCGACCAGTATGCTGACCGTTCCTATACTGCTCTACACGTTTGGTGCAGTAAAATGGAACGTCGGTGAGTTGAAGCAACTTGACCGAAGCACACGCAAGATGATGACAATCCATCGAAGTCATCATCCTAGATCTTCCGTACCTCGAATATACCTCCCTCGAGATAAAGGGGGTAGAGGTTTGCTGAGCTTAGAGTGTCTTCATCGCAGAATGGTTCTGGCTACAGCCTGCTCAGTTCTAAATAGCACAGATTCTCTTATGCGACTCGTACATCAACATGAAGTCGTCAATCCTGCGGCGTTTCAATACCGTGCCGCAGATAGGGCCGCAGAGGAGCTTCGTCTCTCATTTGATTCCAGCGACACTACACATGGCCTAGCATCACTAACACCTTTGGTGGTCAAAAGTCGTGTACAGGAAGCAGAACATACGCTTCTACTAAGAGAACATGCTGACAAGCCCCTTCATGGTAAATTCTACGGCATTATACGTAGAGAAGAGCTCTCGATAGGTCAGTCCAACATGTTTCTCAAGTCTGCTGGATTAAAATCGGAGACTGAGGGACTTCTTTTTGCCTGTCAAGACGGCGTTATAGACACCTTAGTTTACCGCGATTGCATAATGAATATACCTGTAGGCGATACCAACTGCCGAGCGTGCAAGCAAGAGCCAGAAACACTTGGACATGTTCTCAGTGGATGCTCAAAATATGCACGCTACGGGTACATAGAGAGACACAATGCGGCTCTAAAAGTGTTATATTACCATCTTAGGCACTTCTATGGTGTTGATCTATTGCCCGTCTTGCCATACGCCCAGGGGGAACTCAACGTATCAGTGCTACGAAGCCTGATATTGTCCTCCGAGATCTGAAGAACAAAATCATTTACGTGATTGAATTCTCGGCACCAGCCGATGGTAATATCACGGCAAAGGAGGAAGAAAAACAGGCGAAATATCAAGCACTTCTTTTCAAGCTGAGCAGGCTGTACCAAGGCTACAAAGTCCATCTTGTAGTTCTCGTAATCGGCTGTCTTGGAGGTATGAAAGCTTCATTTATTAGCCAACTCAACAAGATTCCGGCTTGCCAGCGTCAGGCTCATTCCATCGCGAGCCGGATGCAAAAGGCTGTTCTTCTGGGATCACTTCATCTGGTCCGCCAACACCGTTCCTCATAACATTCTACAAAGATTGGTAGCTCTGAAAAAGTATTGTATTGAAATGAAATTAAAAAAGGAAATATCGAAGTGTGTCTTTGCAATAGACTGAAAATACTGCAAATGAACTTAAAATTGTTAAAAATTCATTCAGAAGTACTCACCGCATATATAACAATTGGTTTTATAAACAAAATTATGAATAATCAAAATATTTATAAATAAATCTCAAGATTCATTTATACTACTAATCTACAATTAAAAGTAGATTTTCTCAAAAAATCTAGCCTCATATTTTTTGCCAATTTCTTTTTGAATTTGTACTTTGGTAAGGAAGACATCTTGTGAGTTCTTTGCAGGCTAAATAACTTTTCTGGCCAAAAGATTTTTTTCTTCATATAATCGAATTTTATATTTGTTCTCACAAACAATGACCGGTATGAAAAAATATTCACATAAAAGTTGGCACGTCCAAAAAAGTTCTATGAAAAATACCTTTTGTTCTTTTACGAAATCTTTCATTGTGTACGAGAAAAATTCAAAAAATACATTTTTAGGAAAAAATATTCTCCCGGCATTCAAAAATAGTTTAGCTGGTATAAAGCTAATGCGATATATTGCTTATATAAGCAGAAATAGTAAAAAAAATATGGGAAAAAGTAAAAAAGGTTCGGGTTTTCCACAAAATCTTTTTTATTTTTTTCTTCAAATTTTAAAAAAAAATTTAAAAAAATTTTTTGCAGCATATATTTTCAAAAAGTTTCTCCTGATAGAAGAAAGGCATCCTATCAGCTTTGTGCGGGCTAAAACATTTTTGAGGCCGGAAGAATTTTTTCTCCTAACAATTTAATTTCAGAATTTTCCTCGTAAACTAGGACAGATATCACAAAAGAGCAAGAAATACTTCTTATATGCCTTTTTTGGACGTGCAAACTTTTATTCAAACACTGTTTCGTACCTTTAATTGTTTGCGAGGAAAAGTGGAAAATTCGATTGTAAGGAAAAAAATTCTCCTAGCCACAAAAATTATTTAGTACGCATGATCACAAGATATGTTCCTTATAAAAGCAGAAATTGGAAAAAAATGGCAAAAAATAGAGGAGTGGGTTTTTTGAGAAAATCGACTTTTAATTTTTTTCACAAAAAGCGCCGCTATTTTGTAAATCAATTTTGGGTTTAAAGAAAAATAATTCAAAAATTCAAATGCGCATTACTTCTCATACAATTTTTTTTTCAAATCAATGCCTGTTTTTTACGTAATCATAATCCTGATTCTAAAAATAACCTTTCTGAATGCTTCATTTTTTCATAAGGTGCAACTTCAGATTCCTTTACATTTCATTGTATATCTAATTGCATCAGAATTTACACATAATAAAAAATGAAGGTTAGCAACGAATCTCGGATCTTCCGCTCCCAAAAATTAATATTGCACGAGTAAACATTTCTTATAAATACTGACCAATTCTATAATTTTTAACCGTCTTCTTGGTTTAGATTTGAAGAGTAGGATTTTCTCTTGACTTGATGATACTCCCAAATTTTTGGGAACACTTTTCTGCATTTGACAAATATTTGAACTCATTATTTCAAAATGTTCATTTTGCTTAAAAAATCTTTCACTTCTAAGCAAAATATTTTTTCATTACTTCATTAAAATAATGATCGGGCCCCAACCAGATTGCCCAATTAATAGTTGGGTCCCAGTTGGGCAGCCCTCTTTATACCCAATTAATGAACAAAGGGTACAATGATTTCATTCATAAATAACAAAGTAAAAAATGATAGAGATTGATTTTCATTGTTTTAAATTTGACGCTTCTTCATGATTCAAGAAGTTTTAGCATCGTTTTTTTCCTTTTGATCTCCATCCCAATATCGTTCAACAGTCTGGGCAGTTCCAAAAGCATCTGAAGTGGTATTTTGTTGAATAAATTTGGTTTAGTACAAATGCTGAACTGAGTATGAGAAGCAGCACGAAGCGATAACTTATTTTGCTTATTTTTAGTAAAAAAATGAAGAACTTTGTAAAAATAACTTGATTTTACGAAAGCTTGAAAGGACTCGACTACAACAAAATATGGCGTGCGCGGCTGCTTTGGTGCAGGCGGCGGGGCATGTCTGCTGCGTTGCGGCTTTTCAAAATTAAAAAATTCTCAGTTTAAAAAAATGTTTATTTATTGTTGTTTTACTTGAAAATGTTGCTGTACTCTGCTGATCTCTTTCTGGCTTTTAGAAATCTTCGATTTTAATTTAAAGCTTATATCTAATTCGAAACCAGTTAAATTATTTTAATTTTAAGTATTAGAAAAATATAATATGTAAAATATATTATAAACTTACTGTAATGTTAAAACAAATGGAAAATTTTAGTGTATGAAGAAAATTTCATAGACAACAGTTCTTTTTGAGGATAAGAGAAAAAAATATTTTTTTCAACAAATTAATGTACTTTAATATTTTCCAACAAAATATAATGAATAAGTGATTTATGAATAATTAATTTACTATGTGTGGTTATAGTGTAAGAATTATTT
Source organism: Andricus curvator (assembly GCA_932195095.1). Taxonomy (NCBI): domain Eukaryota; kingdom Metazoa; phylum Arthropoda; class Insecta; order Hymenoptera; family Cynipidae; genus Andricus; species Andricus curvator. Next base: position 50,518 of record CAKNYM010047381.1, on the reverse strand, counting down.
CAATTTATATAAATGAAATATGGGCGCTAGTTTCTTCTTGAATCGTTTGATATTTTTTAACCCATATGGGTTAAATGATGTAACTTTTTGGAGCCAGACTGGTTTGCAACTGTTTTTTCATTTTCATTATTTAAATTGTAGCAGCTTCAACTAGAAATTTACAACTAATAATCTGAAGTAGTTGAGAAATCAACTTTTTTTCAAACTAATTTTGTTGGTTAAATGTTTATCATTTTAGTGGATAATTCATCTCTTTCGTTGGAAATTTTTTTTGGTCAATATTAATTCGATTCACTGTTAATGTAACTATTTCATGTTTTGAAAATTTATCTTTTTTAGTTGAAAACACAACTGCTTGTTTAAAAATTCCACTACGTACTTTAGGGATGTATAGTAAAAATGTTTATCACAGCTTATTAACTAATTACGTGAAATTTTTTCTATAGCAGTGGAATTTTTTTCCATTCACATTAGGGTGGTCCCCCACAATAGAAAAACTATTTTAGGTATATCATTATAAGCCTTTAACATTTTTCCTTAAAAAATGTTCAGGCAAGGAAGTGAAATGGACCTTTTTTATTTGTTCCCGAAAAAATAATGTATGGGGCATTAACAAAAGACTAAAGCCTTGATAACCATAATACATTGACTTTTTATTATTATTTCGTAATACTTGTAACATTTTAAGACGACTTGCTATCACAAGAAGTATTCATACTTTTGTTGTACATTTTTTGTAATTAAATTAATGGTGTCTTGAATAGAGGTTCGCAAACTCTACTTTAAAATCATAGTAGATTCTGCGTGTCGAGCCCACTGCACATTCCCTGATTTCATTTTTGGTTAATGGCGTAATCGTGCCGCTTCTTATGTTCATTTTTGCCCGTACTTTATAGCGACAGTGAGAATTATACATATATATTCCAGCTAAACAATGACTACTCTCTAATATTGCAAAGACGTGATCATCAAATGTTGATAATACAATTTGTTCTTGGGTTGGCATGGGCCCAAAGACATTCCGTCTTACGAGTAGTTCAATTGGTTTATCTACAGGAAAAGTGTATCTTTGAAGCTTGAATACCTGGGTCGGATTCCTGGAGGAAGTGAGCCGAAAAACTTCGAGTCGGTCAAGACCATATTGACGTCCGTCAGGGGAAGCAATGAGCGTGGTAGGTGGAGCTATATGCCTGACAGGAAGAGATTTGGACCTGGGAGGAGGAGAGCTGGCCTTGGCAGAAGGAGACCTGGACCTGGCTCGAAGAAGAGGCTCGGCAGGGGGAAAATTACTAGCTGGAGAATGTTGTATGTCAGAGGACAAGGATGATGAGCCGCCACGAGGAACACCAGGAATGGGGGCGCCATTAGGCAAACAGTCAAACTGTGAACTTAACCCTGCAAGAAGAAACAAAGTATTACTTATTTTTAAACTATCTTTGAATAATAGAAACTTCTAGTGGTTTCAAATATTGGACAGATTTCGGTTTCTGGAAAATTTGTCTGAATTCCACATTCAGTTCAAAACTGTCCGTTTGGTCATCCGACATGTCACTCGATTTTTATCCGTTGCCGTCTGGAATATTTGCATCAAAAATCAAGATGATTCTATAAAATCCGTAATTGCGGCAGTCTGACAGAGAAAGAATTCGAATCTAATTCGGCTAGGTTTGGGGAAGCAGGTGGTCGCCTTCTAACTGCAAAAACCAAATTTAAACCATCTGTGTCTTTAATTTATCTTTTAAGGTTTTAATACGCATATCAATCGTATTAGCAATTATCATCATTATCAGCAATTATCATCATTATCAGCAATTAAAAATCTTGAATGTTGTCAGAGTACAAAATTTGGTATACTGATGCGGAATCACTCCCGATTTGTAAAAAGTTCCGTATTTGAATGGTAGCATGTCACCCCTTTCACATTCTCATCATTTATGATTGAGAAAGTATTAGTATCGTCTGAAGTTTTACACCTAGGTTTTTCATCGGATCGCTACGTGTTGAGACCCCTTGAAGCCAAAAACCAAGTTTTCATGATGGCGTTTGTGTTTCTCAAATTTCGGACGAATTCCGAACACATGTTTTTCGAATTCAATTTTTTATAACGCACATATACTTTTATTTCTCAGAATAAATTCTGATTAAATTCGTATGCATTTCGGACAAACTCAACTAGAGTTTGTGAAAGAATAGCAATTGGAATTGAATGTTGGTTACATAGGACAAACTGTTATTTTCAAAATGATGAAATACGTTTTTGAAATTATAGATATAATATATTATTATATTCACCAATAGAATTAAGGACGACCATCCAGGTAAAGACCATAGTATAAACGATCGCCATTTTTTGGAATTGGAAGAAAAACTGATTGCGTTTATAAAGAATTTGGTTGACAGTGTAACTGGTGCTCATTCGAGTGCTTTATTAGATTGTGATATCATAAATTAATTATGATATCTATCCTCTAGTCTTTATCTCTTCAATTGAAGTCAAGCTATAGTCCCTGGTATATTCATGTTTATATTTCATAAATCAGTCCAAGGAAGAAATTTTTTCCCTGAAATGAGAATCATTCGAACAAATTTTTAGACAACAAAAAATTGGCAAAAATGCAGGAAGACTACTCCGTCATTAGTTACAGAAATAATGCAGTTATCACCCCTAACCCTTCCAACGATGGGGGGGGGGCACGATTTCTGTGATTGGCCAGAAAAATAATTCAAGTCAATTCACTATTTTTTGCTAATCTGTTAAGGACTCCACATTTTTTCTGATTTAGAGATGCCGCAAAAGCGACTCGCCACAATAAGTCTTACCGAGAGTTAACATGGTATGGATCCAATATCAATTAAAATTCGTTAATAACAAGTAATTGTCTCATTTTTTAACCTTAAGTTTCCAAAATGAAGAAACCTAGTAAATGACGTCCTACTTTATTGATCAGGCAAAGTGATCCTCACCCACTCTGCCATGCGGCAACCTCCCCTTTAGGCCGCAGAAAGACAATACGGCCAGACTAGGGTGGACGGAACGATCCCTCTGAGGTCGTCAGTCAGGTGCACAGATTCGAAGTACTGTCCTGGTTGTGTTATGTAAGTGTATGTGTGTGTCTGTTCATTACTCGAAATCAGCCAGCGAACATCAAGCGTTGTTCCCCGTTTCGCCCATTTATCCTTGGTAAGGCACCAGCTTCTTCTGAGACCTACAGTTTAAGGTTGGTTCTGAACCACCGAAGCCCCGGTAGAAGTACATAGAAAAATTTTCACTCGTACCGGGTCAGGGATGGAACCCCAGACCTCCTGCATGAAAGTCTGACGCTCTATCGTCTAAGCCACCAAGGCTTCTTTAATTGTTAGTTAAAGCCATTAATTTTCAATAAGAAAAGTAATGTTGAGCTGAAAAAAAATTTTCAAAAAAATATTTGTTTTTCACCGCTACAGGTTATTAGTTGTCAATTTCCAGTTAAAAAAAATTGATTTTCAAAAACAATCAAATTAATCTTACGAACCTTCGTCGTGCAATCTGCCCCTTCTCGATATTCAATACGATTCTCACCATACTGAAGAATCTTTCTAAAACTGGCCGCTTCAATTTGAATAGTGAAGATGAAAAAATAGTTTCAAAAGGAATAAAACTTAATGATTGTCGTAAAAAAGAACTGTAAACTGCATTTCGAAAGTAACTGAAAAAAGGCCGTGTGTAAACGTCTGGACAGTCCGTACGTTTATCCGCGTTTCTCGCACGCAGGGAGAGCTGGAAAAAGGACTGGACTGACCGTATAGACCCTACAAAAGAAAATTATTTTCATAGTTACTGTTACAGAAAAAAATGTAACCAGCCACAAATTCTTTACTTATTTACAAAAGTAACTTGGTTTCCACTATAGTTATCAAAAAAGTAAGTACTCGCATGAAATTTGGAAAAAGTTTTGTTATTTTGGGAATACAGAGTGAAAGTTTTAGAAATGAACAATTCTAATTTGTAATATTTTTTTTCAAATTCGATCAAACGATGCCAAGTTATTTAATTATCTGGATATCGTGACTGCCTTCATAATTTTGTATAGCAATTTATTTGCTGATCCGCAGGAGATAACATTTGAATTTTAAATAGTAATATTTTTTAAATTCTCAATTGAATGTTGTTAATATTTGAGGAGAAACTTATAAGTACAATTGATAAAATTTAGAAAGCCTTGAATTTTGAACGTCTAGAAATTATCTGAATCACGAAATCAAATCTGTTTAATTTCAGTCGCTAATCATTCGAAATTTTCGAAGCACTAAAAAAGGTGGGTATCTATTTTAAATCAACAAAAATAGAGACAACGACCTACATTTTTCTGAATTTTAAAAATATTTAATTCAATAAAGAACTTTCACTTTTATTATATTTCAAGCAAATTGCGAACTAATCCAGTCCCTTGGGTCGACTTTTAGTTCCTTTCCTTCGGATCGTTTCTTTCAAATTTTCCTCTTAAATCCACCTCCAAGGGCGCCGATGATTAAGACGATTAGCTTAACAGAATATTCCGGGTATAACCGTCGCAACTCCCTTATAAGATCTTTATAGCTCTCTTTCTTTTCTTTCTCCTTGGCTGTAACGTTTTTATCAGCTGGTGCCGAAAATTCGATAACGAACATGGTTCGTTTCCCGAAGTCAAGGAGAACTGTCAGGCCTCGAGTGCGCAACAGAAACAATTGTCGAGAATATTAAGTTCCAGTATATGCGGCACTTCTCATTTTCGACAATTGACTCTATTTCCCTAGGAGCGTTTAGCGGAGCGGTATTTAGGCTGATGCCGTAAGAGTGACAGAGATGGTAATAAAGCACTCTCAGTGCCGCATTGTGCCTTTGGATGTAGGTCGTTCCCGCATGAGTTGGACAACTAGATAGTATATGTCCTAGATGCTCGGGGTGTGCATGACACGCTCTGCATCTACCATCGGGAATGTCTTGGCTCAAAATGTGGCGACGGTATGCTAGAGTGGAAATGACAGCGTCTTGACATGCAAAAATGAAACCCTCCGTGCCCGACTTCAATCAGGGTGATTTAAGGAAAGCAAACGCTAGCTCAAACGAAATCGACTGATCTTCCACATTTCTGTGGAAGATGCCGTACATCCTCTTGTCGAGGAGCTGTTTGTGGAAGATTTTCTTCTGTGCTTTTTTAATCCGGTTCTTCAGGAGCAAGTATTCAAGATGGATAAGATTTGATGCATCTTGCTCGCCCCTGATATTGAAGTCAAGGTAGAGTGTTTCAGCAGCCTCCTCCGCTGCTTTGTACAGAAAGCCGCTTTACCCACTTCTTTCTGTTACCTGACAATTTTAAGGAGAGGGTCTTGTCCGTTTGCGACTACATGTGCTGTACCCAGAATAATCCTGTTGTGAAGACATTCAAGATTCAGTATTCCGCGACCACCTTGACGGCATGAGATGTAAAGTGGCGGAACAGGAGACTTAAGGTGCATGCTTTAGTTCATGTGTATAACCTTTCGGGACCTCCATTCCAATCTCTTGAGTGTACTTTTTGACAATGTGTAGAGCAAGATGTAGTTTATTTTTATTTTTAGCATAGATCTTGAGATCATCCGTGTAAAATACATGAGTGAACTTATGCTTTCGATCTCCAAGTTTGCCGCAGAGGTACCCTTCGGAATGGCTCATGGTGTCGACCTGAGTCGCCCTGAAACACATCTCTCTGAAAGGTGACACTGTTAGTGATCACACGATGTTTTCCAGGTGAGATAGTAAATCTGGTTTTCCAAAGCAGCGTTAATCTCTCTATGCGCCCCACGATGTGTGGATGAACCTTTAAGCTTTCCAACAGACAAATTATAAGTCTATGGAAGGTTGAATCGAAAGCTTTGCGGTAATCAATCCAGGCCATCGATAGGAATCGCGGATAGGATGCTGCGTCTTAACAAACACATCTTTCGATGAGCAGGTTCTCCCGACATCCTGCTACGCCTTTCATTAAGCCGCGTTTTTCATACATCTCTCGCCATACAGCTCCAATTGTCCGAACAATCCTATCTTTTAGGATAGCTGTGAAGATCTTATACAGTGTGTTCAGACAAGTTATTGGCCTGTAATTCTTAGGGTCAGCTAAGTTGCCCGTCTTCGGCAGGAACACTGTGCGCCCTTCCACCAACCACTCCAGAATAGGCTCTTCCGACTTTAGATATGAGGTGAAAATTCGGGCCAGATGCTGGTGGGTTGAGGAAAACTTCTTCCACCAGAAGGTCTTGATACCATCTGGTCCTGGAACAGAATAGTTCTTCATGCCTCTTAATGCGTTTTTCACCTCCTCGGTAGTGATAGGTGGGCATTCCTCCTCAGATGTTATGAGGGCATTGCACAGCTCCTTGAAGCTATTTATGTTCTTTGAGCCTTTTTCAAGTAGATGTTGGACTTCGTAGACTTCTCTCCAAAATGCTTCGACCGCCTCTGGTTTGGGCGCATGATAATAATAGAAAAATTTGATTGTAACAGTGTTCAAGTATATTTCATATCTAGTAAAAATTTTTTATGAAATTTTTCAATATATAAAAAAAAAGATTTTTCTATTTTTTGAAAATTTTCAAAATGTTGAAAAGCATATAACTTTTTGAATTTTCATCGAAATTGAAAACGCAATAAGGATAATTTGCAAGTATATTTCCCACGTACCAGAAACTTCAACTAAAATTTCTAAACATCTTTAAAAAATTTTGTTTTAAATTTGGTAAATAATCTTCAACTTTTCGAATTTTTATCTAATAGAAACATTTGATTGTAACAGTGTTAGAGTATATTTGATATCTAGTAAAAATTTTTCATGAAATTTTACAATATATAAAAGAAAAGATTTTTCTATTTTTTGAAAAATTTCAAAATGTTGAAAAGCATATAACTTTTTTAATTTTCATCGAAATCAAAAACGCAATGGGGATAATTTGCAAGTATATTTCCCATGTACCAGAAACTCCGACTAAAATTTCTAAAAACCTTTCAAAACTTTTTTTCTGATTGCTTCTTGCCAGATTTAAAATAATGATTAGATTTTATTGAACGAAATATTTTTTTCTTCAGAAAAAGATTCTCTGCAAAATTGTTCAACATTTTTATTAAAAACAAATACTTTTTCCCATAGAATTTCTGTCTTTGAAACTTAACAGACATCTTTAGAAAAACTTCCACAATATTTTCAAATGGTTTATAAGAATCGCCAGTTGCGACATAAATTTTTATCAAGACGCTATTCGGAAATTTGATTTATTTTTTCTGTACGAGCCTCGGTGGAGGTAACCAAATTTATTACCTTGGACTGATTTATGAAATATAAACATGAATATAGCAGAAAGACAAGCTTGACTATAATTAATGAGATAACGACTACAAGATTAGTAATGCGATAATCAGTTCTTCGTTAATTGAAAAAAATGGCGTTCGTTTATACTCTGGTCTTCACCTGGATGGTCATCTTGAATTCTATCAGTAAATATAATACTATATGATATCTATAATTTTAAAAGCGTTTTTCCGTATTTCGCAAATATCAGAAAATGCCTCACGTAATCCGCATTCTATTCCAATCGTTATTTTTTTCCAAACTCCAGTTGAGTTTCCCCGAAATGGAAACAAATTTTATCTGCATTCATTCCGCGTTATAAAAAATGAAATTAGAAAAACATTGTATCGAAATTTGTCTGAATTTATGAATGATAAAGTACATTAAGTTAACGTGAAAGCGGCAATTTGTCCGCCTTGGTACGAATCATTTACAGCTCGGCAACAGACAGACGTCATCACCCAAACTTGGTTTTTGGCTTCAAGGGATCTCAACACATAGAGATCCGTTGAAAAACTGACCTTAGAAATTTTGCACGATTCTAATACTTTCTGAATAGTTGATGATGAGAATGGAAAAATGGTGTTACGCTACCCTTCTTATACATAACTTTTTATAAAGCAAAATCATTTCACATCGGTTTACCAAATTTCGTACTCCCACAACATAAAATATTTTAAACTGCGCTAATCATATGATTTATTTGTGTACAAAAACATGAAGAGATGAATTACAGACACAGCTGGTTTTAATTCGGGTTATGTAGATTAAATACGACCACCTGCATTCACAAACTTAGTTCAATCAGATTCGAATTCTATCTCTGTCGGACTGCCAAAATGACGAATTTTATAGTATCATCTTGATTTTTCTTGCACATATTCCGGACGTCAAGGGATACAAAGCGAGTAACATCTTGGATGGAAGAACAGATAATTTGGAATTGATTTTGGAATTCAGAAAAATTTTCCAGGAACCGCATTTTGGTCAAAATTTACACGGAATGATATTAAACTTAATCCTCATTGTGCGCACATGTTTTCTATTTTATGGAATCTCAGTACGGCTGCGCAAAGTTTCTTCAGTTCTGCCGGAATTCCAGTGCATCCGTGGACAAAAGCGCATTACATTCTGTAAAAAAAATACAGATAAGTTTACAGTTCGAGTGGTTGCCTAACGGCGCTCCTGTTTCTGGTGTTTCCCGTGGCGCACCATTTTATTTTTCTGACAGACAACATCTTTCTGCCAGGTCTTTTTCTCCTGCCAGGTCTTTTTCTCCTGCCAGGTATCTTCCTGCAGCCAAGCTTCATTCTCATGCCTGGTCTATTTCTCCAACCAGACTTTATTCTCTGGCCAGTTTTCCTTTTAATATTGAGCCTGCTCTTCGTGCAACTTTGAGGTCTCCTCCTGCCAGGCATCTACCGAAACTTCGGTGAAAATAGTCAGATTTTTGCGGCACGTATTGACAATTCCATAATCATGAATATGTACAATAATGCTTCGATATTTCTTTTTTTCATTTCACTTTACTATAATATTTTTCAATAAACAGAATACAAAATTGAAAACCTTTCGTTTGTTAGGAACTTTATACTTCGTAATTAACAAGAAAAAGAAAAAAGTGAATCGGATGAGAATTGCGACCTGCACGTTGATGTGCGCATGGTTCTTGGGAGGGAATGTGAGAGTCTCAGGTCAGTACTTTGGCGCGCCGCCAGACGTCGTCGCGATACTCCATTTTAGTTTCAGGGTTCGCTATCTCGCGGTCCGCTAGTCATGCCCACCGATTTTGTTCACAAACTGTCAAAGTTGTCCTCCCCCATAGAGTATAAAGCCTGGTTTCTCTGGCATTCTTGAATAAAAAGGACTGCCATCCAAACATATATGCCAGGGAATTCCGTCAATTTGTCGTCCGTGGAGTTGCCCTTCAATCTCTGTGGGTGAAATTGGTGCTGGTTTCGCCGTCTCAAAAGTAAAGGCGTGGGTAGAATTCCACCCCATTCTAGCTCGCAGGAAATGAAAAATAAGTCAACAAAAGAAAAAGCAGAATTAATTTTTTGTGATTATAAGGAATAAAATTGGAACTCCGGTGTCTGGCAAGTAGCTGGGTTAACTTTTAATCTTGTATAACTTCACGATTCCACGTGGGTGAGATTTCCCACGTAATTGAGACATTTTATTATTCAATCTTAGTGAAGAACATTAAATTCAATGAAACTAATGAACCACTTATTAACCTGTATAATAACAACTAGTTAATTAAATAAATGCATTCATTATGACTTGAATAATAATCCAGCTGTTCCAAAACAGCCAAATAGATTGTGATTCGTTGCTTTAGATTCATTTCCCTTGTAACTACGGGTAACTTTTCCATAATTATTATTATTTTGTGCGGGTAATCAAATACCCCGTCACAGTTTGTTACATTCACATTTTGTGGAAACCATACAAAATACAACGTTTCCAGTGTTGTCGTTAGTGTCCATAATATACCAAGATACTTGAAAAATAATCAATACTTTGTTTCTTCTTGCAGAGTTAAGTTCACAGTTTGACTGTTTACCGAATGGCGCCCCTATTCCTGGTGTTCGTGGTAGCGGCTCATCATCGTCTTCTTCTGACACACAACATTCTTCAGCTAGTAATTTTCCTCCTGCCGAGCCTCTTCTTCGTGCCAGGTCCAGGTCTCCTCCTGCCAGACATATAGCTCCACCTACAATGCTTATTGCGTCTTCTGATGGACATGGATATGGTTTCAACCAACTTGAATTTCTTCGGCTTGCTCCCCGTAAAAATCCGAATCGGGTATTCGAGCTCCGAAGATACACTTTTCCTGCAGATAAACCAATTAAAGTAATCATAACAAAGAATGTCTATGGGCCTGTGCCAACCCAAGAACAAATTGTATTATCAACATTTGATGGTGACGTCTTCGCAATATTACAGAATCGTAATTATTTTGCTGGAATATATTTGTATAGTTCCCACTATACCAATCAAGTAAGGGCAAAAATAAACATAGAAAGCGGCACGATGACCCCACTGACCACAAATGAAATCGGGGAATGTCCAGTAGGTCCCTTTCGCAAAATCTGTATATTTTATACAATAGAGTGTATAAGCCACAATCCTCTATAACATTAATTCAATTGCAAAAAAATGTAAAACTATTATGGTTCCCAAGGCATTCTTATTTTCTCAATGTCCCAGCCATTCCTTTTGGGAAACAAATAAAGAAATGTTTCATTTCATTCCCTCACGTGAATATTTTTTATGGAAAAGTGTTATAGGTTATAATGATTCACCTAAAATAACTTTCCTATGCGTCAGACCACCCTAATGTAGATAGGAAAAAACTCTACTGCCATAGAAATAATTTCATTAAAATTGGTGAATCAGTTGTGTCAAACATTTTGACTATATGCCGTCCAAACTACGACCAATATGACGTTTTTGGCATTACCTTTGTAGAAGTAAAAATTCTTGCATAAGAATGCGTTCAATTAAAATCAGTTTATTGAATAAATAGTAATTGAAACTATCATTATAGAGCAAAAAATAAAAAAGCTAAAATTCCAGTCAAAAATCAAACTAGTCAAAATTGATAAGTTCTATATACAGTTAATTTAAACTTGAAATCATTCACAGTCGAAATCTTAAAACAAGACCTTCACAACTAGATAGTATTTGCACATAAAATATTCGAAATATCTATGCACTTGCGATCGAAAGCACTTACAAATTAATATATTATATTGAACCCGCACTAAATTTACACAAAATGGCCTTCAGTGGATTTAGCTTTAACTTGCTAATTTTGCAATTTATACAAAATTACAAAGTTCTTTTAAATTGCTTTTAAAAGCAATTAAATATGTGCCCGAAATAACAGTTGAATGAAATATAAATTGTTTCACTGTTAATAAACGAGTTTTAAATTATTCGATTTCGGACATTTTCGACTTTAAATCTTCAACCAATAAATATTACAAATTAAAAAGGTTGAATTTAAAAATACGTTTTTCTCTTTTGACGAAATTAAAATTAAGAAAGTCACTTTTTGGCTCAAAATTAATATTTTTTGGTTAAAAAGTCGTATTTTTTGGTAGAATATTAACTTTCTTGGTTGAAAATTCGACTTTTTAGATGTAAATTTAACTATTCGGTTAAAAGTTCAGTAATCCACATTTGCGAATCAAACCTTAACTTTTAAACAACTTCTATATATATATATATATATATATATATATATATATAATAATATATATTAATTTATATTATATATTAATTTTCAACAAAAAATAGAATAGTTAATTTGTCAGTTAAATAATTAATATGTAAGGAAGAGGAAACGAATTTTCAACAGAATAGTTAAATTTTGAACTAAGCAGATGGATGTTCAACTAAAATAATGAATCTTCAACTAAAAAATAAATTTTTAACAAGAGTTCAACATTCACCAAGTAGTTGAATTTTCAACCAAAATGATAGGTTTTCCACCATGGGCCAGGGAAAAAGAAATTCATTTTTAACAAAATAGTCCAATTTTCAACTTAAACATGAATTTTCAGGAAAGAAGATCAACTTTCAACTAACTACTTGAACTTCCATCCAAAAAAGATAAATTTTCAATTAAATACGCTTTTATTTTGAAAAAAAAATTCAACAATGGAATTGTTACATTTACAACTAAAGTGATTAATTTTCAACCAGAAAAAATTAATTTTCCACAAAACTGTTGAATCCTCAAACAATACAGACTATTAGTTCTTAATTGCCTGTTAAAATAATTAATTTTCAACAAAAACAAAATAATGTTTGACAACAAAAAAATTCATCGAAAGATATGTATTTTCAACTACAATGCTTAAATTTCAACGAACAAAAAAATGCATTTTTAACAAAATGCACTGGAACTTGGATTTAAGACCGGTTTCAGGCACGTTCGCATCTCGCAAGTGCCTTGGCATGTTTCTCGACATTTGATTCAACATGATTACTATCGTACTAAGGAATTTCTCAAAAACTAGCAGGCCTCCGTTTAAATAGTGAAAATAAAAATATTGTTGCAAAAGCAATGAGACTTAACGATTGCCGTAAAAAAGACTTGTGAACTTGTATGCTGTTCTAGCATAAAATTCTATCAAATTTCAAATCAGATTGGTCTCGGATACGAGATAAGAAAATGAAACATTACATCCTTATTTCTATCGCTTGATTCAACTGGTGGATAGGTAAAGCTATCCTTATCTATCCCAATACTTGGCGAAATTAACAATTCAACTGCTTCTGATAATAATGATTTAAATTTTTTTCGCGGAAATCACGCAAGCTGGAAATAAATGGATCAGACATCAACATCAATCTTAAAAAAAATGTCTTCCATATTTTTTTCTCGGGAACATTTACGCGCGAAATCTTCTCTGAACCTCTTAACAAACTTGTTAAAAGATTCTTGAGTTTCTTTAGATATTTATCCTATAGGTAGCAATGATGAGTTTATTATTTGTGCGCCATGAAGTAAGACCTTGTGCACTGAAGTTGGCATGTAAAACCACGGATACAATTGTACAAAATTTTGAGGTGTCTGTAAGGCATAAGCCTGAAATTCACCTACATTAATTTCATGACCACTCGACCTAATTGCAAACGGAAACCTTCTTGTATATTTTTTTCGGACATCTGTTGTTGCTTTTTCTTCCTTAGTACGCGCTTGCCACTTTATTATATCAAGCCTATACGCTACATGCAAACAACACTCAAAGAATCTAATCCACGCATGAAGAGTTGACAAACCGAACTGCAAACCACTTGTAGTCACTTCTTTTTGTAAAAGTTCGTCAATTTTGTTGAAGTCTTTTGACGTTGCTTGACATAAATAACAACGCTGAGTGGATGCATTGTTCGTGATCGCATTGCACATTTTACCATCTATCATTGTTAAAGCGAGTTGAAAATAAACAATTATAACTTTTCCGTCTAATACTATTTCAAAAGGGACAAGATTACTTTCTTGTTGTTTAATATCATCTACTTCTTTACTGGTGGCCGCAGTATTTTCATGCAAGAACTGAATTCTTATAGGTCTACAAAATCTAGGCGATGATGTTCTTGGATTTTTCCATGAAATAATTCTTTTATTTGTTACCTCGTCATCGGATACCAACTGTAACGGCACGAGTAAAGTGAAGAACATATGCTCATCGGATTTGCTTCCATCATCACCAGTAAACTTTTGTTTATACGTACTTCGTCCGGAAGTACCTTCACAACCCCACTTATACATTTAATTTAATTTCCCAACTTCTTCCGAAGACAAACTGTTATTGACATCCATTTGAGATAACAATATTTTTTCTGCTGTGTGATTTAACAAGGCCTGCAACTTTACTTCAGCAATACATTCGGATACGGTGATCTCTGTTTAGGTGGATAACATTTAAGCTTTGCTTGATACGCTAAACTGTACGTTGGATACAATTTACAATTATTGTCTCTGCTTGAATTACGAAGTCCCTGATACTGAGATTTTGACCATTTTTGTTCGAGTATGAGTGATAAAGCAGAATCGCCAGAAATAGTTTCTTCTGAAATTGAATCCAAATTTGGTCTATACCTTCTAGCTCTGGACGGGGTTCCAAAGGTGACGTCCTCCACAATTCTTGCAGCGTCTAATTATACCGTCGCTCGGAGGGTCATTTGAGTGGAAAATGCTAATTCTTCTGCAGTTGATTGCGTCCGTAGCTCTTCAGTCTTCCTCCGTTTTGATCGATCACTAGGTGCTTTAAATATTGAAGAAGGCCGACCTATTATTGACGATGGTCCAGGATCTGCAAAAACCTCATTGATGCCTTCAAATGAAACGAACACACTTAGCCATACAGCACAATTTTCAAAAAATCTTGTTTCAGTCCTCCTTGCTTGCTGCCATTTTTTTCAAATCAGACAACAATGTGCTTCGAGTATGCTTCATATTCTCTGATGATGTGAAATCCTTTTGAAACTTGGTGGACAAGTGATTCTCAATTTTTTCTTTGACTGTACCAAAACTTTCCTTTAAATCGTCTTTTAGGGTCCATATCATCTCACATGCGGCAAGTCTCTCTGCGGCAAGTCACACCTGCGGCAAGTCACACCTGCGGCATGTCACACCTGCGGCAAGTCACATCTGCGGCATGTCACATCTGCGGCGTGTCACATCTGCGGCA
>CAKNYM010047381.1:0-35570 GCA_932195095.1 Andricus curvator | reverse complement strand
TGCCGCAGATGTGACACGCCGCAGATGTGACATGCCGCAGATGTGACATGCCGCAGATGTGACTTGCCGCAGGTGTGATATGCCGCAGGTGTGACTTGCCGCAGAGAGACTTGCCGCATGTGAGATGATATGGACCCGTCTTTTACAAGAAGAAAAATTTCCTTTCTCGATAAACCGATTGTTTTAGAACTAGCATCGCCTGCAACTGCTGAAAATTCAAAAGAAACTATTAATTTCAATTAGTAAAATAAAATTTGTATAAACAAATTAAGTTTTAATTTATTTCTCTTATTTCTTTATTATTCGTTTTTTATTCTAGAAGTCAATATTTGCCAACTTTATTGATTTTTGTTTAACGATATATTTTACAACGTTTTCGGTACAGCATTGTGCTCACACTATGGGTATTGGGACCTATGTATAGATAATCTGGCCCAAATAATTTTTTTCTCTGAAAACTTTAATTTTTTCTCATGGATTTCGAATGTACGCTTGAAAATGAAAACATTTTATACTTGGCTATTTTTCAATACATTTATTATAAAAGGCCCAAAATCGTATTTACTTCTTTCATTATCATAACTTTAAATGCTATTTTGGGCCTTTTAAAAAATTTTTAGCCAAAAATGTGTAAATACAGAATTTTCCTATTTTGGGGCACAGATTTGAAATCCATAATGAAAAATAGGTATTTTTTTAATGATGATATTGACTTTTGTTTACAAGATTTGTTTATATATGTTCTAAATATAAATTTTATACAAGGATTTTTGATTAAATATCAAAAAGCTTTACACTCTACACTGTTAAAAATGTTTGCAATTTTAATATACATTTAATATACATTTGTATATTAAATCTAAAATATAGGTATACGAAATCGCCATTAAGAGACTATTTTATTAAATTTCATATACCGCATATTGATCATTTATCAGAAAAGTTAGATATTTGCACTTTACACCAATTAAAAACAATTTTGACAGCAATTTTCAATTATAAATAATCAAACATAATATTTTCTCCTAGATAAATATAAATTACACTGGTTTTTAAGAGAAAAGTTCAATTAAACAAATAATTAAGAAACCTAACCTCCAAGCACCTGTACTCACGTTAAAATTCTAACATTCACAGCGAATTTTAGAAAAAATTCCACCCGTACGTTGCACTTTAATTGTAAGTAGGAATTAAGTCGACGAATTCAAGCTTATTCCTTTATTTTTTAATATTTGACAGGATCTGAAGGCATCAAAGAACTTGTTGTTTTCACGCACTCTGTTTTACCGACTTTAATATACATGTATATTAATTTTACAACATGATGGTATATTAAAATTAATGTACGGTATATGCAAATGACTTTACTCACATGTATATTAAATTTGGATCAGATTTTTTTAACAGTGTATTTGATTTTCGTCTTAAGAACGATTATCTTCAGAAATAATTAAATCTTGTAATTTGGTTATAAATATTTTGAGTAATCATAATCATGTTTCTGAAACCAATTATTTACATTCGTTGAGTATTTCGAAATGAATAAACAAAATAAAAGAATTGCAACCTTCTGTTTGTTAGGAACCTTATACTGAGAAAATAGAAAATAAAATAAAAAAGCCTAATTTATCCAAGAAAATCCATCCCTCAACCATTGTGGAAAGGTTCAATTGTCTTGCTGGAAAGGATGTCTTAAAAATGCATTTAATTGTACTTTTAGGAATTGTATTATTATTATTATTGTTGATGGTATTTTTAAACAGTGAAAATAATAATTTCAATCTAAAAATTTTGAAACATGTACAAATTATTAATAAAAAAGCTTTTGATATTGATCAAACTTTTTTTTCTCATTGCTTCTTGCCAAATTTAAAAAAAAGATTAGATTTTATTGGACGAAATATTTTTTTCTTTAGAAAAAGATTCTCTGCAAAATTGTTTAACAGTTTTCTCAAAAACAAATACTTTTTCCCATAATATTTTTTGTTTTTGAAACTTGACATGCACCTTTAGAAAAATGTCTACAATATTTTCAAATGGTTTATACGAATTTCCCGTTGCGACTCCAATTTTTATCAAGACGCTATTCGAGAATTTGATTTATTTTTCCTAAACGAGCCTCGGTTGAAGCAACCAAATTTATTACCTCGGACTGATTTATGAAATATAAACGTGAATATAGCAGAAAGACTAGCTTGCCTATAATTAACGAGATAACGACTGCAAGATAAATTATATAATCTAATCAAGCATTAGAATGAGCACTAGTTCAACATTGGCAATGAATGAAACACTGTATGAATGAACACTGTCAACCAAATTCTGCATTAACGCGATAATCAGTTCTTCCCTAATTGAAAAAATGGCGTTCGTTTATACTCTGGTCTTCACCTGGATGGTCATCTTGAATCCTATTAGTAAATATAATACTATATCATATCTATAATTTTCAAAACGGTTTTCAGAACTCTGTACATAACAATTTGTCTGACGTAATCCGCACTTCATTCCAATTGCTATTTTTTCTTAATTCTAGTTGAATTTTCCGGAAACCAAATTCTGTCCAAAAATTACAGCAAGTGGATCTTAATCTTAGTCCTTATTGTGCGCACATTTTTTCTATAATATGGCACCTGCACACGGCTGCACAATGTTTTTTCTGTCCTTCCAGAATTCCAGTGCATATGTGCTATAACTCCCTTTTTAGCCTTTAGGATTATTTGAAATTTAGATTCTATTATTATGGAGGAACCATCCCAAATTTATTTTCCTGAAGAGCACCACGTAGTTTCTAGCAAACTACCAAAAATCAATTGCCATTTTATTTCTACGGAACTTTTACTTATCAATTTTATGTTAATTAAATGGATTATTTGGTTTTACAATTCATAACAATATATTTAATTCAGTGCTGGCTAGCTTGCTTGATAGAGTGGCGAGGTTCTTAATAATGCTGGTGTGAGGGCAAGTCATGCACAACTCCAATTCAAAAAAAAAAATTATAATTGATGCAAATAGAAATGAAACATTACAGGCATTCGGCGAGATTTCTCAGCGCCAACTTAACTCAATTTCCAAAGAAAGTACGTTACGATAAGCGCGATACACAAAGAAACGTTAGTAAATTGAGTGGCCTCTGGCCCACTCCAATATTGATTCGTCGACATAATGGCCATTTATATCTGCCATACAGCGATGAAGTAAAGTTTTATTAGGCACGCAGCCAGTTTTCCGCCATTTTGGAGTACCGTCGCGTGGAACGGCGTGGCATTGAAAGCCTACGACTATCACGGCGTGGTCAGAGTGACCACTCCGATTCTCTAGGATATTTCAAAGAAGTCGCGAATTCCGCTTTCCATCGACCCGAACAGTAAAGAAAGACACTTTCGTTAATCCGCGAACCCCAAAGTCTAATTATGATCACTGAGGGCGAGGCAATTACCGAGCCTCACGCAGTTGCCTACCATTTCAGCAATTTCAACAAAAACTAAAAATTACAATCAAGTCGAGACTAGAAAATGAGAGAAGGGTATTACTGACCTGGCAATCTCCTCCCTCCTCGCGAAGAACCTCTACCGGTCTACATTTTTCGATCCTTCCTTTTATCCTTTCTTTTAATTTTTGCGGAACTCAAACGTTAAGTCGACCACTCGGTCTGAACATAAAGCAATGAATGAACGAACGTAGAGTGGCCGCTTCCGTCTTCCTGGAAGGGAACCGGAACGCAGTGTTTATGGTTCTTGGGACGGAGTGAGAGGGCCTCAGCTCAGTACTTTGGCGCGCTGCCAGACGTCGCCGCGTTGCCCCATTTTCGTTTTAGGGTCCGCTATCTCAAGGTCCGCTGGTCATGCCCGCCGATGTTGTTCACAAACTGTAAAAGTTGTCCTCTCCCGTAGAGTATAAGGCCTGGTTTCCCTGGCATTCTTGAATGAAAAGGACTCCCATACAGACATATATGCCAGAGGTTTCGCCGTCTCAAAAGTAAAGGCGTGGCTGGAGTATCACCCCATTCTAGCTCGCAGGACATGAAAAATATGTCAACAAAAGAAAACATAGAATTAATTTTTTGAGATTATAAGGAATGAAATTGGAACTTCGGTGTCTGGAAAGTAGCTGGGTGAACTTTTAATCTTGCATAACCTTATGTTTCTACGTGAGTGAGATCTCCCACGTAATAAAGACATTTTATTATTCAAGCTTAGTAAAGAACATTAAACTCAATGAAACTAATCAACCACTTATTAATTTGTAGAATAACAACTAGTTAATTAAATCAATACGTTCATTATAACTTGATTAATAATCTAGCTGTTCCAAAACAGCAAAATAGATTGTGATTCGGTGCTTTAGATTCATCTTCCTTGTAACTCCGGGTATGTTTTCCATAATTATTATTATTTTGGGCGGGTAAACAAATACGCCGTCACAGTGCGTAAAAACGCATTACATTTTGTGAAAACCATCCAAAATAAATCTTGTCCAATGTTGCCGCTAGGTGTCCATGATATACCAAGTTATTGAAGAAAATGTTAATACTTTGTTTCTTCTTGCAGAATTAAGTACACAGTTCGAATGTTTACCTAATGGCGCCCCTATTCCTGGTGTTCCTCGTGGCGGATCATCATCTTCTTCTGACATACAACATTCTACAGCTAGTAATTTTCCTCCTGCCAAGCAACTTCTTGGTGTCAGGTCCAGGTCTCCTCCTGCCAGGCATATAGCTCCACCTACCATGCTTATTGCGTCTTCTGATGGACATGGATATGGTTTCGACCAACTTGAATTTCTTCGGCTTGCTCCCCGTAAAAATCCGAATCGGGTATTCCAGCTTCGAAGATACACTTTTCCTCAAGATAAACCAATTGAAATACTCGTAGAACGTGGTGTCTATGGGCCTATGCCAACCCAAAAACAAATTGTATTATCAACATTTGTTGGTGACGTCTTTGCAATATTACAGAATAGTGATTATTTTGCTGGAATATATATGTATATTCCTCACTATACCAATAAAGTACGGGCAAAACTAAACATAGAAAGCGGCACGATGACCCCATTGACCACAAATGAAATCGGGGAATGTCCAGTAGGTCCATTACGCAAAATCTGTATATTTTATACAATAGAGTGTATAAGCCACAATGCTCTATAACATTAATTCAATTGCAAAAAAATGTACAACGAAAATATAAAACGTTTTGTAATCCGAAATAATCTTACAATGTTACAAGTAACCTGCAATATTACAACATAATAAAAAAAAGTCAACTATTATGGTTTCTAAGGCATTCTTATTTTGTCAATGTCCCAGCCATTCCTTTTGGGAAACAAATAAAGAAATTTTTCATTTCATTCCCCCGCGTAAATATTTTTTATGGAAAAGTGTTATAGGTTTTAATGATTCACCTAAAATAATTTTCCTATGCGCCAGACCACCCTAATGTAGATAGGAAAAAACTCTACTGCCATAGAAATAATTTCATTAAAATTTAGATTTACCTAGTTACGAACCCAATCTTCTAGAAGATTTACAGTATTATAAGACCAATAGAAAATGTTTTAGAATGTATTGCGTTTTCAACTAATTTATAACTAAAAAAATTTATTTTAAACGAAAAAAAAAATCAATTTAAAATGAAAACAGTTAATTTAAACCAAAAAATACGAATTTCCAAACAAATAATTGTATTTTTAAATAATAAATAATAATTTTCAACAAAAAATAGAATAGTTGATTTGTCAGGTAAATAATTAATATATAAGGAAGAGGAAACGAATTTTCATCTGAATAGTTAAATTTTGAACTAAGGAGATGGATGTTCAACTGAAATAATGAATCTTCAACTAAAAAATAAATTTTTAACAAGAGTTCAAAATTCACCAAGTAGTTGAATTTTCAACCCAAATGATAGCTTTTCCACCATGGACCACGAAAAAAGAAATTAATTTTTAACAAAATAGTCAAATTTTCAACTTAAAATTGAATTTTCAGGAAAGGAGATCAACTCTCAACTAACTAGTTGAACTTCCATCTAAAAAAGATAAATTTTCAACTAAAACAAAATAATGTTTGTCAAAAAAAAATTTCATCGAAAGAGATGTATTTTCAACTAAAATGCTCAAATTTCAGCAAACAAAAAATGCATTTTTAACAGAATGCACTGGAACTTGGATTTGAGACCGGTTTCAGGCACGTTTGCATCTCGCAAGTGCCTTGGCATATTTCTCAACATTTGATTCAACATGATCACTATCGTACTAAGGAGTTTCTCAAAAACTAGCAGGCCTCCATTTAAATAGTGAAAATAAAAATATTGTTGCAAAAGCAATAAGACTTAAAGATTGTCGTAAAAAAGACTTGTGAACTTGTATGCTGCTCTAGCATAAAATTCTATTGATTTCCAAATCAGATTGGCATAAATGAAATTAACTATGAAATTATTCAATTTTTTTTCTTTTTTGATACCGCATATATAAATTCAACAAAACAATATCGTAAAGTAATTCCATTACCTATTACATTTATAATTTTGCATTCTATGGAAGTTTCTAAAATTTATAGAATATTTCATTCTGTAAACTCTAAACGCAGCAAGAGTTTGTGGCAAGATATTATTTTTAAATGAACAGAAATCATCCCGCAATGAATACATTTTTTAATTATCTGTGCAGAATATAATTCAAATACATTTAAATAATGTCCGTTTAAAAGTTTAGATTCTGGAGTTGAATCATGTTCTTCAACCTGGTTTAAATAGTAAGCCCTTGTATCAATGAAGATTCAGTTATTTAGTTTTTAGTCATGATTAATTATTAATTTAACATAATTTTACGTGCCAACGGCCATGCCACGCTGAAAAAACCAGTTCTCGTCAGATCACTGAATTTAAGCAGCGTTGGGCGCGGTTAGTACTTGGATGGGTGACCATTCGAGAATACTGTGTGCTGTTGGCATATTATGGGTGTGGTGAGCCCAAACTTGTAGTTATTTATAACAACAAGAAAACTATCCACCTAGAAACACTACCCGAATCGGGTAGTGTCACGCCTACCCTGAAAGGGAAATGGCTTAATGGTATACTTACGTAAGATGGGGAGAAAAGTTCGAGGGTGGAATCGCAGCTTTTATAAGGTCTGACATCCAACTAGAGGTTTTTTTTAAATAAAAAAACTCATAACATTTAAACTTATTGTCGGATATTTATTATCATTCGAAATAATGATTCTTGACATTTATTTTTTAAAGATTATTGTCTTCAAATGAGACGTAGCTACGTTTCAGCTGGTCCATCCTGAGGATCCAATTTTTGGATGAAAAACTGTCTAATTTTTTTCCGTAGCTTGTTTTGTTTGTTCAAGAATTTTTTCATTTATTAATGTTCTTTTTTACGAATAAAACAAAAACTAGGCATCCTATCAAAAAATGATTAATAACAAATTTGTAGGAAATAAGAAATCCAATTCTTGATTGGAAATAAAAAGTGAGAATTACCTGTCTAGTTATTGAATTGCTGAATCGATATCAAAAAATGTTGATTGAAAAATACCATTAGGATTGAAGAATATATAGGGGAACTTTTTTGATTTTTTCAGACAATCTCATTTTCGAAAATTTATGGCATAAACCCTTGTGCCATGATACTTTTCATTCAACTTTTCTAATTCTGTCTATGGCATAAAATAGAACAAAAATAATTTTTACGTCTTACAATAAAGAAATCCAGTTTTTTAAAGAAACGAAGTGAGATTAGAAATCATCCTGCGGATCTTTTTTTGCAATTTTGATAAGGAGCAATTTTGCTCTCTTATTTTTTTTCATCTCTTCTGTCATATTGGATGAAAACTGGATATTTTGATTTTTTGACCACCAACCATTGATTTTTTCAAAAACGACTCTGGCAAAGATTTGGGGTTTTATCGAAAAATCGTTTTAAGGCATTCCAGATACAAAATCGAGATAAATATTTTTTGTATTCGCACCTATGGTTTAAAGTTATTCCAAAGTCACAGTGCAATTAATTCAAACAATAATTACAATAAATTCTTGTTTTATTTTTACTTTATTTCCAGGCTTAAAATTTAGTGCATATGTAACATATAAATATTTGAAATAAAAGATATTTTCCTGATTTTACCAAAAACGGTAATAAGAGGTTTGTTATAACTAAGTATAATATCACTACTATAGAATTATTTTTTTTATTGAAAAGGCATTGTTGACTGCTTGCTAAAAAGTTGAATATTCAAAAAAATTAGATTTTCAAAAACGAACCAAAGAGATGAATTTTCAACTAAAATTAGGAAATTACATTTATGACTACGTCTCACGACCGTGAGATGGGTTCCCACGGGGCACTACATAATCACAATGACAGGCAGGCAAACCCCTCGAGTGTCTTGAGGACACGGAGCGAATCATATAATATAATACACGAAATTGGCCTCCGAGTTAGTTTTAGGATATTCTATTTCGTGAAACTGAAAGATCGTCAATCGACAAAAGAATGGAACATACCATTATACCATTAAGCCATTTACCTTTCAGGGTAGGCGTGACACTACCGGATTCGGGTAGTGATTCTAGGTGAATAGTTTCTTGTAGTAAATAACTACTACAAGTGCGGGCTCACCACACCCACGGTGGGCCAACAGCACGCAGTATTCTCGAATGGTCACCCATCCAAGTACTCACCACGCCCAACGCTGCTTAACTTCAGTGATCTGACGAGAACTGGTTCTGTCAGCGTGGCATGGCCTGAGAAAATACATTCTAAACTTGAAAAATATTACTATTTGTACATTTATGACTTTTACGTTTAGAATTTTTTCCCGAAAAAGTCGTATGCCGTATTCCCATGACTTCATGCCAAAATGCATGAGCGTAACGCTCGAGGTGACCCCCCCCCCACCCTAAAGGCGTTACGCATTTTTTTGAACGGCCCCAAAGAATAAAAAATAAAAGCGTTAAGAATCAATGGTTCTCTCACAGAAACAAGTTTTACAATAAATCATATCTTATGTAACCAAATTTATTACCTTGGACTGATTTATGAAATATAAATATGAATATAGGAGAAAGACTTAGCTTCACGATAATTAATGAGTTAACGACCAGAGGATAGATTATATAATTCAATGAGGCACATGAATGAGCACTAGTTACACTCTCAACCAAATTTTTCATTAACGCAATAATAATTTTTTCCTTAATTGAAAAACATGGCGATCGTTCATACTCAGGTCTTTACCTGGATGGTCATCTTTAATTCTATTCGTAAATATAATACTATATTACACCTATATTTTTAAAAACGTTTTTTCAGCATTCCGCAAATATCAAAAATTAAATTGATCCAACTTTGAAATTAAATATAATTTCAAGTTCAAATCATCGGTCATACGATCATTTATTATACAAATGCGTTTACAACAACGATTCGGCAACATTTTGTGCCTTCTTCAGGTTAGAATTTTATCTAAAAATAATATTATAAAGAAATAAATAATATTTTGAAGTCAAATTTTAAAGCAATCCAAATTTTTTGAACTTAAAATTTAGTCGTTTTAAAACTTGTTGACAATTTAACCCATGAGAAAAAAATTTAAATTCAGATTGAAAATTTTCATTAATATTTAAAATGCTTAGTTACATGTTATCAATACTTAACATTTCAGTTTGTGAAGTCATGCAATTACTTATACATTTTTCAATGAAAATTGATTCTAAGATTTTTCTTTTGTATGTGTTTTTTCCTTGCCTAAAATTGTTATATTGCCAAAAGTGAAACCAAAATAATGATCATGTGTTCATGCATGTTTTGATAGGCCTGTGTTTTGGTTTCCTAACCAACAATCCCCCATATTTTCTGTGATTCTACTTTTTAGTCTCCTATCAGTTTCAACGATGTAAATTTCATTGTATTGTTTACATTTAATTAAATAAACTATATTCGAAAAATTCTCTTTCAAATCAGAGTCTTTCATTTTCTGAAAGATGTTTCCTAATTTATGATTATTTTGAATGAAGACGTAACTATAGTGTTATGTCAAATTCGTTATGTTCCTTTAACCATTTTTTTTATTGTTTTTACCCGTGCTATTTCAGATTTCATGATTATGAATATTCAATTTTAAAGTTGCTTTAATTTAATTTAAGTTGTTTTTTCTGAAATTAAAATCACTGAATTTTATAGCCCTGCCAATGAGTCCTTTTATTAAGCCAATCTTTTGACTGAATTCATTATGTGAATTATAATGAGGATATTGCCCAGACCATGTCTGTTTCCTAAACCAATCTGCAATGATTTTACCTTCGTGTGTTTTTTGAATGGAAATATCTAAAAAAATTCATAGTATTATTATTTTCAATTTCGTGTGTGCATTAAGAGGGTTCTCCATGTTGTTAAATGCTTGAACAAATTCATTAATTTTTTATTAGGAATGATAGCGAAAATGCAATCAACATATCTTATGTTCGTTAATGGTCTGAAATTTAATTTTTCAAGGCTCTATTTTGGACATCTTCTAATACTAGATTGTAAGTGATTGGAGACAAAGGAGAACCCATAGGACAACCAAAAACTTGTTTATAATATTTATTATTGAATGCAAAAACTGTATTTTCAAAACCCGCTTTTATTGCTACGGAAATTTCAGTTTTTGAAATTCTCGTAAGATTTCCATTGAGATTTAACTTTTCTTTAACAATATCCAAAGCCAAATCCATAGGTATATTATCGAATATGGAAACGACATCTAGTGAAATCATGAAGTGGGAACTTGGAATTTTTGGGTTTTTTAGACCATTTTTGAAGTCCCGACTATCTTTAAGGAAAGCATCTCCATTTTAAATCTGGTTTATGCACCCTTGAGAGAGCATATGCTTTAGCTATAATGGAACCACGTGATTTCAGTCTATAAGACATTTGATCATTAATGTATATTTTTAGTTCCCATCTTTCAACCATGTCATTACATTTCTCTTCTATAGAGGGTACCAAAGAGGTTTTTAATTCTTTGTAAAAATGTGTATTTTTTAACATTGTTTCTACGGTTTCTTTATAATCATTGAAATCAGAAGCTTTATTTATTCTGATGGACGATCGATGAAGACATCTTGTTGTTGGTTAAACCTTCAACTATATTTCTGAATATAAAAAATTGGCTGACGTAATCCGCATTCTATTCCAATGCTATTCCTTTTCAAACTCTAGTTGAGTTTGTCCGAAATGAAAACGAATTCAATCTGCATGCATTCCGCGTTATAAAAAGTGAAATTCAAAGAACATTCTATCGAGATTTGTCTGAATTTATTAATGATAAAGTACATTAAATTGAAATGGAAGTGGAAATTTGTCCGCCTTAGTCCGAATCATGCTTACAGCTCGGGAAGAGACAGACTGCATCACCCAAACTTGTTTTTCGGCTTCAAGGGGTCTCAATACATAGAGATCCGTTGAAAAACTGACATCTAAAATTTCGGAGGATTCTAATATACATTCTGATTAATTGATTATGGGAATTTAAAAAGAGTGGTATGCTACCCTTCATATACAGAACTTTTTACAAAGTGAAATCATTCCGCATAGATATACTAAATTTCGCACCCCCACAACATTCAAAAGTTTTAACTGGGCGAATCATATGATTCATGTGCGTACTAAAACATGAAGAGATAAATTACAGACAAAGATGTTTTAAATTCGGGTTATGTAGCTTAAGTGCGACAACCTGCATTCAAAAACTTAGTTCAATCAGATTCGAATTCTATCTCTGTCGAACTGCCAAAATGACGGATTCTATAGTATCATCTTGATTTTTCTTGCACAAATTCCGGACTTTAACGGATTAAAATCGATTGACATTTCGGATGAAAAAAAGGATAATTTGAAATTGATTCTGAAATTCAGAAAAATTTTCCGGAAACCACATTTTGTCCAAAATTTGAACCGAATTATATTAAACTCAATGCTTATTGTGCGCACATTTTTTCTATATTACGGCACCTAAGTACACGGAAAAAATTTATCCGTGAAGAAGTCACGAACTTGTAGCTAGGTCTCGGATACGAGATAAAAAAATGAAACATTAAATCCTTGTTTCTATGAGAAATATATGGATAAATTTCGAAGTTTCTTACGAACAGTTCGAATTTCCTACGAACAGTTCCTGAAAATTTCAGACTGAAATAAAAAGAGGAAAAATTTTATTTGTGCGATTTAATTTTATATTAATTTATAAATTCGCAACTCAGAAGATTCGAACCTCAAACACTGCTGACTCACCAGTTTCTAAACATAAACCAGGAGTGCGTAAACACGCGCAGCCATCGAGGCCAAACAAAATAGGTATTATAAAACTTCTAGCCACTCATCCGACGAGCTCGAGGCACACATACGAGCGCACACACGCACCGCGCGTGTGTGCGTGGGCCACGTACAAGGAGACTTAGTTTCGAGTTCCCAGATTTTTCGGGCAAGCTCGTGAGTGCTCTGAGAATCTTTTCCCAATCACTCGTAATATTCTTGTAATTATTCACGTAAAAAAAAGTTATGAACCGTTTTAGAATTTTCACATCGAGTTCGTCAATCTTTCTCAAAGTTCGTAGGTTATTTACGAAAATACATAAATATCCGATGAATTTTTCTCATATCCGAGACCTAGCTACTAGTTCGTGACTTTTTTACGGATAAATTTTTTCCGTGTACGGCTTCGCAAAGTTTTTTCAGTTCTGCCAGAATTCCAGTGCTTGTGTGCACAAAGACGCATTATATTCTGTAAAAATAGACATACAGATAAGTTTACAGTTCGATTGGTTACCTAATGGCGCTCCTGTTTCTGGTGTTTCTCGTGGCTCGCCATTTTATTTTTCTGACAGACATCCTTCTGCCAGACCTCCTTCTCCTGCCAGGTATCTTCCTGCATCCAAGCATTATTCTCATGCCTGGTCTATTTCTCCAACCAGACTTTATTCTCTGGCCAGGTCTCCTTTTCCTGCCGAGCCTGTTCTTCGTGCAACGTCGATGTCTCCTCCTGCCAGGCATCTACCAAAACTTCGATACAAATAGTCAGATTTTTTCGGTACGTGTTTACACTTCCATAATCATGAATATGTACAATAATGCTTTGATATTTCTCTTTTTTCATTTCACTTTACTATAATATTTTTCAATAAACAAAATAAAAAATTGAAAACCTTTCGTTTGCTAGGAACTTTATACTTTGTAATTAAAAAGAAAAAGTGAATCGGATAAGAATTGCGACCTGCAGGTTAACGTTTCGGCGAAAATACATTCGGCAACCTCTGTGGAACAGTTGATGGTGTTTTTAAAGAAAGAAAAGATTATTTTTAATGTAAAAACTCCAAAACAGGCATAAAATTATTAATGCGAAAACTTTTATTGTTGACAGAACTTTTTTTTTATTATCTCTTCTTGCTAAAGTTAAAAAAATGATTGGATTTTATCGAATAGAAGCTTTTTTCTTGAATAAAATATTCTCGACCATTTTTTACATACAATTTTCGAAAATAAATAAATATAATGTTAAATATTATTTTGTTTTTCTTTTAAAAATTATTTCTTGATAATTTTTGGGCATTAAAAACAATTTTTTTTAAATAGATATAAATTTTTGTTTTTAAGAAAATGAGATTCCAGGTATTCATTAAAATTTTATCATAAAAAGAGGTTTCACTCCGTGATACACACGATACTTTATTTAACAAAGGTATGATGTTTAAGTTTATCCCGTCTGAAATTTGAGGTTCATTTGACACAGCCATATTCGTATACGCTCGACGGCGAATGCGCATGCGTGCAATACAATTATGAGCTCATAATACTTCTAGAGTATCATGGACGCATTATTGTCCTGCGCGCATGCGCATTAACTCCTGTTCAGTAAACGGCTACTTTCATAACTATAAAAGCGCTGATAAAACGCATAAATTATGTCTGCGTTACATAAAATCTATAATAATGAAAAATAAAAGCCCCAAGTATCAAAAGCTCTCGGTGTATATAGTCAAGTACAAAATTACTGAATCATTAACTGTGATCATGAGTTTATTTTATTTTCATCTCATGATCCAATGAAACACTCAAATAATCACTAATTACACAGTTAACCAAATTCTTCATTAACGTAACAATAAGTTTTACCCTTTATTGCAAACAATGAAGATTGTTCATACTCTGGATTGTACGTTGATAATCATCCTTAATTCTATTGGTGAATATAATAATATATTATATCTATAATTTTAAAAACGGTTTTCAGAACTCTGTAGATAACAGTTTGTCTGACGTAATCCGCACTTCATTCCAATTGCTATTTTTTCTCAATTCTAGTTGAATTTTACAGAAACCAAATTCTGTCCAAAAATTACAGCAAGTGGATCTTAATCTTAGTCCTTATTGTGCGGACATTTTTTCTATAATATGACACCTGCACACGGCTGCACAATGTTTTTTCTGTTATTCCAGAATTCCAGTGCATATGTGCTATAACTCTCTTTTTAGCCTTTAGGATAATTTGAAATGTAAATTCTATTATTTTTGAGGAACCATCCCAAATTTATTTGCCTGAAGGGCGCTACGTAGTCTCTACCAAACTACCAAAAGTCAATTGCCATTTTATTTCTCCGGAATTTTACTTATCAATTTTATGTTAATTAAAAGGATTATTTGGTTTTAGAATTTATAAGAATATATTTAATTAAGTGCTGACTAGCTTGCTTGAGAGATTGGCGAGGTTCGTAATAACGCTGGTTTGAGGTCAAGTCATGAAAAACTCCAATTTTTCAACAAAAAAATTATTATTGATGCAAATAGAAGTGAAACATTACAGGCATTCGGCGAGGTTTCTCACCGCCAATTTAACTCAATTTTCAAAGGAAGTACGTTACGATAAGCCCGATACACAAAAAAACGTTACTAAATTGAGTGGCCTCTGGCCCACTCCAGTATTAATTCGTCGACATAATGGCCATTCATATTTGTCATATAGCGATGAAGTAAAAATTTATGAAGCACGCGGCCAGTTGTCCGCCATTTTGGAATAACGTCGCGTGGAATGGCGTGGCATTGAAAGCCTACGACTATCATGGCGTGGTCAGAGTGACAACACCGATTCTTTATGATTTTTCAAAGTAGTCGCAAATTCCGCTTCCCATCAACCCGAACAGTAAAGAAAGACACTGACGTTAATCCGCGAACCCCAAAGTCTAATTATGATCACTGAGGGCGAGGCAATTACCGAGCCTCACGCAGTTGCCCACCATTTCAGCAATTTCAAGAAAAACTAAAAATTACTATCAAGTCGAGACTAGAAAATGAGAGAAGGGTATTACTGACCTGGCAATCTCCTCCCTCCTAGGGATGGGCGATTCTGGATCGATTCTTCAAAGATCGATCTATTTCACTCAAAAGATCGATCTTTTAAATCGATTCTTTGCGAGTCGATTTTTTATTGGATCGATTCTTTACCCCCAGAATCAAAGAAGCGATTCTTTACTTTTTATTTATTTATCTGTCCGTCCTATAGTTTCGTGACCACGGCGTACATTTTTTATCTTTATTGCTCCTATAATTTTTTCTTTTGTGCCCCAGACTGCATCTCAATCTAAGCGCAAGCGCAACCTTCGCTCAAAATGTTTATTACCAAAGTTTCGAAATGGAATAGACCTCTTTTTCTATCCTTCATTGTTAGAAAGGGAGGTCCGAAACTTTTTATGGCATCAAAGTTGCATGTGTAGGGAGCCGTCTGATTGGTTGACTTTTTTTTACTTGCGCGTGGCGAGACCATAGTTTGTTCGACCATGACAGACCAGTATATTTGAGTATAATGTAGTAGACAGAAGCAAAGATATTATCTTTGACAGAAGAATTGGAAAATGTTTACTTATATTATGATAATAAAACTATGAAAAATTTATACATCACACTGTTGTTTTATCATAGCCCATGTTTTTCATGTACCCGAAGTTCCGAACGTTCAAATGAACGAAACTTTTTTCCCCATTTCTATTTTACCCATAAATATTGTTCCAACTGCAATTTAAAATATGCATCATAATTACTTTTCAATAATAAATTATTCCCAATATGAATGAACAAACATTTAAGCATTTTTCCTGGTTTACAAAGTTTTTTTTTTTTTTTGAGAAAAGGAATAAACAGTGTCTAATCGTCGATCTTTAATCATTTTATTTGAAATTGAATTAATTTAATGATTTATAGGTAAATATAAACCATTTAGGACATTTTTACATCGATCTTAAAAGATCGATTCTTTCAAGATCGATTCTTCTGATTCGATTTCTTTGCTGAATCGATCTTAATAAATTCGATTCTGGATCGATTCAGGAATCGATCTTTTCGAGAGAATCGCCCATCCCTACTCCCTCCTCGCCAAGATCCTCTACCGGTCTACATTTTTCGACCCTTCCTTTTATTCTTTCTTTTAATTTTTGCGGAACTCAAACGTTAAGTCGACCCCTCGGTCTGAACATAAAGCAACGAATGAACGAACACAGAGTGGCTCCTTCCGTCTTCCCGGAAGGGAACCGCAACGCAGTGCGCATGGTTCTTGGGAGGGAGTGAGAAGGCCTCAGCTCAGTAATTTGAGCTCAGTAATTTGGCGCGCCGCCAGACGTCGCCGCGATGCCCCATTTTCGTTTCACGGTCCGCTATCTCGCGGTCCGCTAGTCATGCCCGCCTATGTTGTTCACCAACTGTCAAAGTTTTCTTCCCTCGTAGAGTATAAGGCCAGGTTTCCCTGGTATTCTTGAATGAAAAGGACTCCCATCCAGACATATATGCCAGGAAATTTCGTCAATTTCTCGTCCGTGGAGTTGCCCTTCAATCTCTGTGGGTAACATTGGTGCTGGTTTCGCCGTCTCAAAAGTAAAGGCGTGGGTGGAGTACCACCCAATTCCAGCTCGCAGGACATGAAAAATATGTCAACAAAAGAAAAGACAATTAAGTTTTTGAGATTATAAGGAAAGAATCAAGACATTTTATTATTCAAGCTAAGTGAATAACATGATATTCAATTAAACTAATGAACCACTTATTAATATGTATAATAACCACTAGTTAATTAAATCGCTGCATTCATTATGACTTGAATAATAATCCAGCTGTTCCAAAACAGCCAAATAGATTGTGATTCGTTGCTTGAGATTCATTTCCCTTGTAACTTCGGGTAAATTTTCCATAATTATTATTATTTTGTGCGGATAATAAAATAACCAGTCTCAGTTTGTTACGTAACATTTCGTTACATTTACATTTTGTGAAAACCATACAAAATAAAACTTTCTCAGTTTTGTCGTTAGTGTCCATAATATACCAAGATACTTGAAAAATAATTAATACTTTGTTTCTTCTTGCAGAGGTAAGTTCACAGTTTGACTGTTTACCGAATGGCGCCCCTATTCCTGGTGTTCGTGGTAGCGGCTCATCATCTTCTTCTTCTGAAATACAACATTCTCCAGCTAGTAATTTTCCTCCTGCCGAGCCTCTTCTTCGTGCCAGGTCCAGGTCTCCTCCTGCCAGGCATATAGCTCCACCTACCATGCTTATTGCGTCTTCTGATGGACATGGATATGGTTTCGACCAACTTGAATTTCTTCGGCTTGCTCCTCGTAAAAATCCGAATCGGGTATTCGAGCTCCGAAGATACACTTTTCCTGCAGATAAAACAATTAAAGTACTCATAACAAAGAATGGCTATCGGCCTGTGCCAACACAAGAACAAATTGTATTATCAACATTTGATGGTGACGTCTTCGCAATATTACAGAATAGTAATTATTTTTCTGGAATATATATTTATAGTTCTCACCATACCAATACAGTACGGGCAAAACTAAACATAGAAGGCGGCACGATGACCCCATTGACCACAAATGAAATCGGTGAATGTCCAGTAGGTCCATTACGGAAAATCTGTATATTTTTTACAATAGAGTGTATGAGCCACAATCCTCTATAACATTAATTCAATTGCAAAAAAATGTACACCGAAAATATAACCCTTTTTGTAATCCGAAGTCACCTTAAAATGTTACAAGTAACCTGCAATATTACAACATAATAATGAAAAGTCAACTATTATGCTTCCAAAGGCATTCTTATTTTGTCAATGTCCCAGCCATTCCTTTTGGGAAACAAATAAAGAAATGTTTCATTTCATTCCCTTACGTGAATATTTTTTATGGAAAAACGTTATAGGTTATAATGATTTACCTAAAATAATTAATTATTAATTTTTTAATTAATAAATAAAATAAAAAAGGTTCAATTTAAAAATATGTTTTTCTTTTTTGACGAAATTCAAATTCAAAAATGTAGTTTTTGGCTTTAAATTTATATTTGTTGCTTGAAAATTCGCATTTCTTGGTATAATATTAACTTTCTTGGTTGAAAATTCGACTTTTTAGATGTAAATTTAAGGATTCGGTTAAAAGTTCATTAATCCACATTTGCGAATCAAACCTTAACTTTTAAACAACTTCATTGATATATGTCCAGTGACATTTATACTTATTATTGAAACTCGCACGTGAGTCATGACCGACATAATATTTTTAAAACAAGGAATGTTGTAGAAAATTTTAGAACTTCTAGAAGATTTACAGTATTCTAAGACCAATGGAAACTGTTTTAGAATGTATTGCGTTTTCATCTAATTTATAACTGAAAAAATTTATTTTAAACGAAAAAAAAAATCAATTTTAAATGAAAACAGTTAATTTAAACCAAAAAATACGAATTTCCAACCAGATTGTTGTGTTTTTAAATAAAAAATATTAATTTTCAACAAAAAATAGAATAGTTAATTTGTCAGTTGAATAATTAATATATAAGGAAGAGGAGACGAATTTTCAACTGAATAGTTAAATTTTGAACTAAGGAGATAGATGTTCAACTGAAATAATGAATCTTCACTAAAAAATAAATTTTTAACACCAAAATGGTAGATTTTCCACCATGGACCAAGGAAAAAGAAATTAATTTTTAACAAAATAGTCAAATTTTCAACTTAAAAATGAATTTTCAGGAAAGGAGATCAACTTTCAACTAACTAGTTGAACTTCCATCTAAAAAGGATAAATTTTCAACTAAAACAAAATAATGTTTGACAAAAAAAAATTTCAAAGAAAGAGATGTATTTTCAACTAAAATGCTCAAATTTCAGCAAACAAAAAAATTCATTTTTAACAAAATGCACTGGAACTTGGATTTAAGACCGGTTTCAGGCACGTTTGCATCTCGCAAGTGCCTTGGCATATTTCTCAACATTTAATTCAACATGATTACTATCGTACGAAGGAGTTTCTCAAAAACTAGCAGGCCTCCATTTAAATAGTGAAAATAAAAATATTGTTGCAAAAGCAATAAGACTTAACGATTGTCGTAAAAAAGACTTGTGAACTTGTATGCTATTTTATTGTAGAAAAATTTGTTTATATAAAAAAATTTATTATTGGATTTTTTAAATATAAAATATAACTACCTGGCTTTTGGATCTGACGTTGCATCTACATAATAACAGACAAATCTCGCATTTGATTATTGTCTTCAAATGAAACGTAGCTACGTTTCAGCTGGTCCATCCTGAGTATCCAATTTTTGGGGAACAACTTTTGTCTAATTTTTTCCGTAGCTTGTTTTGTTTGTTCAAGAATTTTTTCATTTTTAATGTTCTTTTTTACGAATAAAACAAAAACTAGGCATCCTATCAAAAAATGATTAATAACAAATTTGTAGGAAATAAGAAATCCAATTCTTGATTGGAAATAAAAAGTGAGAATTAGCTGTCTAGTTATTGAATTTTTGAATCGATATCAAAAAATGTTGATTGAAAAATACCATTAGGTTTGAAGAATATGTAGGGTAACTTTTTTGATTCTTTCAGACAATCTCATTTTCGAAAATTTATGGCATAAACCCTTGTGCCATGATACTTTTCATTTAACTTTTCTAATTCTGTCTATGGCATAAAATAGAAGAAAACTAATTTTTACGTCTTAAAATTTAGAAATCCAGTTTTTTAAAGAAACGAAGTGAGATTAGAAATCATTCAGCGGATCTTTTTTTGCAATTTTGATAAGGAGCAATTTTGCTTTCTTATTTTTTTCATCTCTTCTGTCATATGGGGGGAAAACTGGATATTTTGATTTTTTGGACACCAACCATTGATTTTTTCAAAAACCACTCTGGCAAAGATTTGGGGTTTTATCGAAAAATCGTTTTAATGCATTCCAGATACAAAATCGAGATAAATATTTTTTGTGTTCGAACCTATGGTTGAAAGTTATTCCAAAGTCACAGTGCAATTAATTCAAACAATAATTACAATAAATTTTTGTTTTATTTTTACTTTATTTCCATATATTATTTCCATAAAAGATATTTTCCTGATTTTACCAAAAATGGTAATAAGAGGTTTGTTATAACTAAGTATATTATCAGTACTGTAAAATTATTTTTTTATTGAAAAGGCATTGTTGACTGTTTGCTAAGAAGGTGACTATTCAAAAAAATTAAATTTTCAAAAATAAACCAAAGAGATGAATTTTCAACTAAAATGAGGAAAGTGCACCTAGGACTACGTCTTCTGACCGTGAGATGGATGCCCACAGGGCACTACAAAACAGAGGCTCCAGAACGTGGGATTTTTCGGCCCCCACCACTTTCCCATTTGGGAGCAATACATGCAAACCTATCGTGTCGGTGAGACGGCTCTGTTACGCGTTTCGTCGGCCATCCTCGTGTAAAGCCGAAAGTACACGAGCAAGAACCCGTGGCTCGGGCCGAGCTCGCTCGAGTCGGACTTCGGAGTCGCTCGACTTCACGATTCGGTTTCGTTGGCTTGTTGGCTATTAGGAGTATGGGAAACCGTATGATGAATAAGATATATACGTTCCCATGGCCACACTGTAAAAAAAATCTGATGAAAATTACGTGATATTCGTAAAATCACACCGACCGTCAGAGTAAATTTACGTATTTCGGTAAATTTAACCTGACGGTCGTTGCGATTTTACGGCAATTGTGTAAAATTGCATCGACCAGCGAGGGACATAAAGGGACCCTCGTCCAGCGATGTAATATCGCATTGTAGGTCGGAGGAATTTTCCGACGGCAAAACTGAAATATTCAGTTCAGCGAGCGTAAAATAGCGGCGTGGCGGTAAATTTACGAATGAGAATTTATTTTTATTTTCCCTGTTTGTAATGTTCAATTCACTTTCGTAATTTTACTGTTTTCAAATGTAAAAGTACTTATCACTTCATTCACGAAATGCACCTATATAATATAATCAAATTTATAGCGCCAAATATATATTATTATAATTAAATAATTAATATATTCACGTGTGCATAAATATAACCTGCAAAAAGAAACGTGGACGGGTTGCCATGCCGGTAGTGTGGGTTTCATGGGAAATTGGCGCCTTTTTATATACATCTGTGAGCGGCCTCGTGTCTCGAGTATAACGTGCGAACGAAAACGATCGGAATTAATCTTTTTCTGTATGGTAAAGCCCATTGAAGCAAATGAATTGTTCTACGGTAAGTTTATTTAAGTTATTATTTATATATATTATATATACGGTCACATTTAGTTTCCCTTTTGAACATTTTGGTCTTTTGGAGGTATACATAACCTCACTTCCTTTCCATGAGAGACGCTGTTTTATGGATATATCTTTTTTTATCTTATACTGAAAAGCACAATGGTATATGTATATATATAATTAATTGCAAAAAATGCCCTTTGAATGGAAAAAGGAAAGTTTTGTGCAAGTTTAAAATTTTTTTTGTGTAATGGCATTTAAGGTAAAATTGTTTAATTGGAAGGTCATTTCATACTATGTGTGAATTATTGAGCATTTGAATTGAAAATTAAGGAATTAAATTTTTTTAAGCTTCAATTGTAAATTGTGAACCACTTTAGCAACCGTGAAAAGTTTGTGTGGACTGGGAAATGGCCAGGAACTTTTTTTCTCAATAAAAACAGTCATCTTGATTAATAATAAAGAGACAGAAGAAGTTTTTTCTTTACTGTCGAAGATTTTTTCACTCTCAAAAATACTATATGTTCGAAAAAATTTGGTAAGTTTAAGGACTGGAAACGACTTGCAAGATGTACATAATCTCAAATATATGACATCTTAGCGAAAATTTTTTTCAATATGGACAGAAAAGTTGCCGAGCGATGAGGATCTTAAAATTCGGGTTGCTTGATCAATTTTACTACAGAGTTTAGTTTTGCGATTAATTACATTATAACTTAACAAAATAATGTAATTGCTCGTAAAAGTATTCATCTTTTAGTTTTAATATTTAGAAATAAGAGTGTACAACTAGTGTTTTAAATGAAATATTTATTCTAGAATGTATTTTTATGGGCAAATATTTCAAACAATTTCCATATATTCAATGGTAATATATTTCATGTTTTTTTTTACGATTTCTAAAGATTCCAATGGAATTTAAGGGATTTCAACGAATTTCGGGTATTTTAAAAATTCAAGGGATTTATAGAGAACTTTAGGGAATAAATTTAATTTATTTTATCTTTAATGATTTCCACAGATTTCTCACTATTTCAAAAATTTTAAAGATTTCAAAGGAATTAAAAAGGGTTTCAAAGACTTCAGGGGATTTCAACTAATTTCGATAGATTCAAAAATATTTACAAAGATATCAAGGGATTTCAAGAGATTCCAAAGGATTCTCATGGATATATCAAGGGAATTCACCAATTTTTGCTGTGTGCAGTTTAATTGTGCAGAATCGCTTCTTTGTGCACTTCTATATGAGATTATGTGTGGTCTAAAATAAATCGTTCATTTGTGTTTTTCCTACTTTTCACATTATTTCCTTCAATATTTTTCTGATATTTAGTCCAAATAATTCAACAGTTAAAAAGTGAAGAAAAAAATGAATTCTGTATTTAAAAAAAAAACAAGTGTTACAAATGTTATTTTTTGTTTGGGATTGCAAATAAAAAATTTTTATTGTTTAAAATAGCAACTATAAAATGTTGCATTGTGAGTCCATGTTTTTTGGAGAAAAGTTCAACTACTTGGTTGAAAGTTAAACTACTTTGTTAATTCATAAGAAACAGTAAGATTTTACCACCTTCCCCCCAAATCGAACGTAGTTCAACATTTTAGAAAAAAAAACTACGTAATTTATGCACAGTCCCTAAGAAGAAAGTGATTTTAGCCCCAAGAAAATTATACATTATAATTATTTGGAGAAAATTATCTTTGATCAAATTCAGATCTTTGTATATGTTTTTGCAGTTTATTAAAGGAGATACTGCTTCAAGAGGAACGTGCCTTTGCTCCTATTATTCCCATTTCCCTCCTCGTTTGTTTAGTTATATGTAAAAATGGTTTCATGCAGTACATGTCATCTTATTTTCGAGAGAGTACAATCAGCATCAACTGCTTCACAGTCACGAGCCTAATTTAGTAATAAAATGTCGATATGGTAAATGCAGTGCGCAATTCGATACATATTATAATTTCCGAAAACATATTTATCGAATGCACAAACGGCTCGAAGACGTTTCACTTGCGCCAAATTATTTTTGCAAACAGCCAAACTGTAATTTTACATCAGTCAAACTTTTATTATTTAAAAAACATTTGTTTCGACATTTGTTTATTTTTTCAAACGGAATTTGGTGCCCTTTTCCAAATTTTTTAACCCCGCAAACGGTTTTTAGAAGCAAAAATACAGTTGCAATCGATTTGTGTCGGTTGCATCCTAAAATGGAAGACACAGCTAAAACTGGGAAGAACAACGATGATGAGACGATGACTGCTGAATCAGATGAAAACCCCGTTTTGTTGGAGATAAGTGTACTAGTTAAGGTGGGCGAAAATATTGCGGATATTGAAGGAAACTGTGAGGATTTGAGAAAGACAGCATGCGAAGAAATCATTGAAGAATACGACTCAGACAAAGATGAAATGCCGGATGTGGAGGAGGAAGATATGGATTTTAACAACATAGAAGGATCAAATGCAATGGGAAGCAATATTGCGCCAACGGAAGATGCAACAAGAACTCTGGCTGAAATGTTTCTACATCTTAGTGTAAAAAATTATGCAACAGAACCTATTTTGCAGCGTTTAATACAGGGAGTAACTGCTGCTTCCGATACTTGCCAGAAGCAATATATTAACTATGTATCTGCAAGTAATTTATCAGCCCTTGATAAATCATCCGCAATTCAGTTCTTCGAGCTCAGTTTCGGCCCTTTTAATAAATTTCTAGGCCCAAAGACAGGTTTGCTGAGAAACACATATTGTCGAGACAAGTATTATGAAAAAAATGTCGATTATATACAACCCCATGAAATAGATTTAAAAGAAGATGATGAGAATTCTGGTAAGAAGGAGAAAAAACATTATTATCACTACGTACCCATTACAGAAACATTGAAACTTCTTTTAAAAGACAAAAACGTTCGTGATTATTGTGAAAATAGTAGAATTTCGAAGGAAGGTAATCGGATGTTTGATGTTTGCGATGGCAACATTATAAAAAAAATGAGTTTCTCAATAAACCACGAGTTTTACCAATTTGGGCTTTTTCAGATGCCCTTGAAGTAGTACATCTCTTAGGAGCAGCAAAGAAGAAATTTAAAATTGTAGGCGTATACTTTTCTTTGGGTAACTTACCGTCTCACTTAAGGTCAAAAACAAAAAATCTAAAATTAATTCTACTGTGTCGGGAAAAATATGTAGATTTGTACGGTTGGGAGGTTGTACTGAAGGAAATGATGACGGACTTGTGAATTTTAGAATCGGAGGGAATCAGGGTGTCTGTTTTTGGCGAGGATATACATTACAAGGGTACATTAGTCGCAATGCTAGGAGATAGCTTAGGTTGTCACCAAATTGGGGGTTTGACAGAAAATTTCAGCATTTCATTGTATTTTTGCCGTTTTTGTGAAATCACTACAGACATGCTCAAGTCGGGAAAGTACCACGTGCAGAATTTACGAAATAAAAAAATTATACAGCTTGTTATAAGAAAGCTGAAAAGGGAAACAAAATGGAAAAAGGTGTTAAACGAAATTCAACTTTAAATTATTTAGAGCATTTTCACATATGCAATCCAGGATTGCCTCCTTGTGCAGCCCATGATCTATTCGAAGGAGTTGTTGCTTATGATCTCATGCTGGCCATCAAACATTTCATCGAACAAGGTTGGTTTTCGTATCAAGAATTGAACAACCGAATTGACAATTTTCAATTCTGTGGCGAAAGTAAGCAGACGCTTCCTTCAATTAAGAACACAAATAAATTAACTGGGACTGCGAGTGACATTAGGCGCCTTATCATGATATTCCCTGTAATTGTGGCTGACAAGATTGAGTACTATCAAGATTATGTGTGGATGATGATGATGCATCTTCGGGAGGTATGCGCTATAGTTTGTGCTCCAGCTTTATCAATTGATCAATGTGCTGTTTTACAGGAAGAAATTCGGGGATACTTAGATTTAAGATTAATTTGCTTTCCTGAAATTCCTTTGCGACCGAAGCACCACTACACTGAGAAAAATGGATTATACCCGCTA
The DNA here is from genome assembly GCA_932195095.1 of Andricus curvator. NCBI lineage: Eukaryota > Metazoa > Arthropoda > Insecta > Hymenoptera > Cynipidae > Andricus > Andricus curvator. Next base: position 9,949 of record CAKNYM010047381.1, on the reverse strand, counting down.
ATAAAAAATATGTTACCGGATATAATCTTGGACTATTAACTATGGGACAGCGATCCAGATTATTAGAACTGCAATCTATAGATATTAAGAAATAGATGTTACAGGATAATATCTTGGATTATTAAACTTTATAATCTGAGATAATAAAATCTATAATCCAAGATTTTAAAATCTAATATCCATATTAGAATCCTGGTCCATTAGATAACCTCAAATATATATAATAATTTTTGCAAACGTATTTATAAACCTACGCAAAATTTTGATAGACGAGCTCGGAAGTAGAAATGCAAACAAATTTCCATTTTTTAAACACACAATAAGCAGGAAAGTGGCTATCATGAGACTACAAAAACGAAAGTAAAGGAGGCTAAGTTTCTGCACGTGTACAAGTGGCAGTGATGTGTAATGAAAAGAAATATAAACTCACCCATTTTCTAAATCTAAATCACGTGTGATTTAGCACTAATAATAATTTTATAACTTATTTATTACTTGTTTTAATGCGAACGGATGCATATGACACGCGCCACGATGCGACGTACCATCTGAGACTACACAGACTCCTGGATATTTAAAAATCTGAGATGTTACAATTTAATGCCTGAAGATTATAAGAATATAACATCTAGAGATTATATTTGGTAACATCTTCATATATTAGAAAAATATTATAGATTATACGCGCTAATATAACTTTCTATACGGTGTATTATTCTTCAATTCTATTATCCAGTTCGTATAATCCATTTTTCTCAGTGTACATTGTTCATTACCCTTCGCTAATTTTACACTTCGGCCCGCTGAAACACGTATGGACCTTACGTTTTGAAAGTAAGCAGAGCTATTTTAAGAATGTTGTGAGGCATCTGAGGAACTTCAAAAACATTACGTCCACCTTGTCACGCAAACATGAACAATTGCAGTGTATCTGTGACTCTGAATATAAATACGATTCCAAAGCTACCCTTCGCAAGAATCTTCCATTAAAAAAAGATGCATTTAACGACGAAAAAAGTTCGAAACTTGCATTGGATTTTAAAAAAGCAGGAAAGGTTCATTTTGTTGGAGATGAGGCCACTTTCCGAGGAATTACATACAAGAGTGGTATGTGCATCTGCTTTGGAAAAAGTTTATATGGTTTTTTTTTGCTCAGTATTGACAAAATTCTCATTAACAATACTGGCCATGATCTATATTTCCTTGGCAACGTACTTGAAGTTCAGTACAACTAAGAAGTTGGAGTTTTTGAATTATTTCAGACCGAAGATCATCCTCAAAATGAAGTAATCATAATAAAGTCGTTCAATTTGCTTAGTCCTGATTCATTTTTAAAAACAAATATCGGTTGCAAAGAATTCTACGTGTGCAAATATGTACCACTCGTTGAAAAAATTTAATAAATGAAAAGGGCACTCATTCCTGCAAAATTGAATGTTAAATATTTGCAAATTTTATTCACAATTTAGTATCTCGAAAGTAATTCCTCTTAAGTTGTTCTATATCCAATCCTACTATTTCTCAGTACTGTAATTCAACCCTGCATCATTGGCTTTGGAAGTAATATTTGTAAATTAGTAATTATTACGATGAACCTAATCAAGCTCATTGGGCAATTTTTGTTATTATTTTATAATAGACGTCGTGAAGCATTTCTATCAAATCGCACTGAAAATATTGCCTACATTCTATGCATGAAGTTCGAGTTGAAATGCAAAAATTTTACATGTTCACCCCAAATTTGTATTCAACGATAAAAAAAACCTTGGTACCGACTGTCTTAGAAATTGGGTCATTTATTGAATTCTTCAAAAACTTGATCAGATTTGTGGATCCAAATTTAATCTCAAATTTGTTTATCAGCAACTCGAAAACCCGAATATGATGTAAATGTTCTCCACATTATATTACTTCTTCCAAAATGGAAGTATTGACTCTTAGTTTTAAGCTTTTTGCACTTCCCTAATATTGAACTCCATCAATTACAGTTAAGAATGAAAACATATATGCACTTATTTCCATTTTCAGATGGACTGCTTGTTTAAAGTTTGGTGTAAGGACCGACTTCAAAAACACACCGTAGTTTGTAAAAATACTGTCGAAGCAGTAATTGAAGCAAGTCACAAAGCCTTGCAAAAATCGGGTGTCAAACTGGTGTATGAAGCAGACGGCACCAACGTAAATAACCAAGCTCTTCAGTTTCTAACCTCGCAGACCAGATCACCAAGCGAAATATTCATGCTTCTGCAGTACAACGAGTCCTGGAGACCGTCTACCTCAGAAGATGCCTATCAATTGATAGATAATGGCTTTACATCAATGAATGCTGTGAATTTGGAAAACGTATCTATCCATGAACGTACCACAGATGTTGATCCATCACCTTCAAAGGTGCCGAGATTAGAAAAGATAATTGAGCCTGAGATCCAAATCGCTCAAACTCCTTTAGTGGTTAATTGGGAAGATTTTGAAATTAAGTGGCCAGGTCCGACGGATGCCTACAGGGCTGAGCTGGAAGCAGGCGTACGAGAAAATTTTCTCGTAAACGTCTTTGTCAGCGACGTTGTGGTACAGATGAGAAATTTCTCCCCAGTGATAGAGACAGAAGCATTTACTGACATTGGAAGGCGGATGTACAATGACTTCCCCCGGATGTTTGGAGACTTCCATGACAATGGTGAAGTGTTTGGGAAAGGATATGCCAATATTGTCAAAAAATTAAAAGACAGAAATGCTTATATAACAAGATTCAAGAAGGGACTGAACAAATCCTTAGAAATTCCGTTAAATAAGCAAAGGTGTTTGAAGTCAGCAAAGGCAGGTTGTAAGAACTGGCAACCTGATACTCATCCGCGTGGAGAAAATGAATCAGTAATTCGAACAGAAAAAGAGTTACTAGTGCTCGCCACTAATTTTGCTACACTTTAAGAGGAAGAACTGGCAACAGTACTGGCCAATTTAGAAGCTACGAATGCGAAGCAAAGATTATTCTTGAATTCAGTACCAAAACTTCCCTCAGCAACGCTAATTAAAGAGACCTGGCCAATACTCTTTAAGCAAGAAATTCTTTACTGGCATTATAGTAAATTGATGGGCCATGAAATTACTCGTCTCGGAGATAATTTCGTTAAGCAGTATGAAAAGCTTTTTACTTTTCAGGAACTTTGTAACGGTCCGTTTTTCCCGGACTCCTTTCTAAAGTCTTAGCGGATGCTTCAGCCTAGCCAGGGTCAGGTTTTAAGACAATTAAAAAGGCAGTTTTATTTTGAATATCAAAGTAACAAAAAGGTTTATTCTCCTATAAGATACATACTAACTGTGTGAGTGTGGTGTGTATGGGTTGAGTTGTGATTTAGAGTGAGTGCGGTGGTACAGCTTTACGTGTGAGTGTAGTGTGTAAGCTTCGTTATAATTTTAAGTGTGAGTGTGGTGTGGATGCGGTGTGATTAGCGGTAGTACGGTAGTCTTGGAGCGGAGACGGAGAGCAATAATTATAATAATAGTTTCATAAACAAACGGAAGCTAGCAGACAGGTTTCGCAGAGACCCGGAGGAAGGTGGAGAGTCGACGGGGAGCTATGATAGACCGTTGCGCAGAGGTGAGGAATGATAATTATGAGAGCACCCATTCATTATCGTTCGGGCTAGGTTTTGATTACCATGGGAGCACCCATCGGTAATCGAAACCATACACCCTCGGTATGGGTCGGTCGGTTGTTCAGAGAGGTGAGGAATGCTAATTATGGGAGCACCCATTAATTATCGTTCGGGCTAGGTTTTGATTACCATGGGAGCACCCATCGGTAATCGAAACCATACACCCTCGGTACGGGTCGGTCGGTTGTTCCGAAAGGTGAGGAATGATAATTATGGGAGCGCCCATTAATTATCGTTCGTGCTAGGTTTTGATTACCATGGGAGCACCCATCGGTAATCGAAACCATACACCCTCGGTACGGGTCATGTTAGTCTTCACCGGGCGAGAGCTCACCGATCTACTCGGTTCGCTGCACCCGGCTCGACTGCCAAACTTGTGTCGCGTCGCTACTCTTAAAGGAGTGGCTCGTGTCTGCTGGCGGTCATTGGTGGGGGATAGAGTGGGGATCGAGGTTCGCTTGGACTCGGTGGCGTGATTCTGCTATGTGTGAGCGCAAGCATGCGCGTGTGTGTAACCTCTCGTTACAACTTAAAGTAAAAATGTTTAATAGAAAGAGTAATTCGTCGACGAAAAAGGTGAATGGCGAGGAGGACGATGAAAGGGAGGAAGCTCCTCTATCTTACACAAAGACAGAAGATATAAGAAAGATGTGCGAGCAAGTAATTTTTATTATTGCCGAACACTTTAATGAAGAGACCGTGATATTTTATGGATCATGCTCCGTAAGTATAACACTATTTCATTCACATGTATGACAGGGTTTCTTCTGACCTGCAAAACCTAGATTCATTGAGGATTTTCTTCCAGTCTTCAATCGGCACCCTGTTATTAAATTTTATATCGCACCCTGACTGAATTAAAATATAGAAATCGGTTATTTTTATTACAAAGTTGAATAAAATTGTGTTTCAGGATCCAGAGAATTTGACGAGTGATGTGCTCAACTCTCCGTACATTGTCCGATTAGGTAAAATTATTTTCTGAACACAATTTTTATTGCACAAATATTTATACAAGCCGTCAATTTGTCACTTTTATTCAAATAGATTGTAGTTTCCTGATCAGTATGTGTGGCGAGAGTGAGTTAATGTAAAAGCTCGCAAGTTTGACCCGACTCGCGTGAGCTTTTCATATGCAAGTGGAGCAGAGCTGTAGCTCACGAGCCAAACAAACTCACGAACCGAAATAAGCTCGCGAGTTGAACAGGGTGCGCAGTCTTCCCCTTTTTCCCTTAGTTCCCCCTTTTTTCTTGAAATTCCCTTTTTCCCCCTATTCTCAAAAAACTTCCCCCTTTTCCCCTTCTCTCGTTAAATATGCGATATTTGAAATTTTAACCATTATTTAATAATAATTAAAGCAATTCGAGCACTTGAATAAATTATTTATGGATAAATAAGGTACAAATTTTAAGTGCTGACTATTTAAAATAAATACTCTTTAAAAAAATTTGAAGGTGAAACATTTTAAAGCAAGTTGAACTTTTTAAATAAGTATTAGAAGATTATCAATTTTAGTTAAAATGTACAAAGTTAAATACCTAATTTTTTCTCTCTCAAAACTTGTTTTTGAAAATAAAAATTGTTAAACATTTTCCTAGGAATCTTAAAAAAAAGTTTATTCTCTCGAAACATTCAAAATTCCTATAAAAAGCTTCTTTTTTTAAATCATCAAGCATTCAATTTTTTTTTTGCAATCTTTAAAAGTTTTAAATTATTTTGAAATATTTTCATAACTTCTAACCCATACAAATATTTTTTTAAGATTCGAATTTTTCCTCATTTCTTTTTGAATCCTGCATAAACTTCTAAACCTTCGGAACATTTTTAAAAGTAATTAGAGTTTTTCCTATTATTAAAAGAAAAACTACTGAATTATGAAAATGGGCCTAAAATCTTCTCCACTTCTCAACGAAATTTTAAGCAACCATTTCAAATGTTTTTAAATCTTGAAAAAAAAAAATATTTTCTTAAAATTAATTTTATAAAAGAAATAATTTTTAAGTTTTGCTAGGAATCTTCAGAAAATGTTTGCATTCTCTTTAAATCTTTCAAATTTCTTAAATGTTTCGAATTGTTTTTCAATCTTCTCTTAAAATTTATTTTCAGAATAGAAAATCATTTTATATTTTCCCAGAGATCGAGCTTTTTTAAAGCCAAGGTTTAAAAAAAACGGTTCTTAAAAAGTAAAAAACGAATATACGTTAAAAGCCCATAACACGATTTTTTTCATTGTAGGCTTAAAATACTCAGAGAGCGTCCCCAAAAAATAGTCAACCAAAAACCGGGATGAACTTGCTTTCAAAGCTGTATTGAATTACAGTAGCTTTATAACAAAGATATTTTAATTACTAAATAATATTTTATCTATATTTCGTTATGTACAATTCTTGTGAGAATATTGTGAAAATATAGAAGCGCAGTCATATTTTTACATGATTGTTTCTCAAATTCATTTTCTTCACAAAATAGGTCTTTCCATATTATCAATAGGGACCCGACCGATACATTCGTTCCATTTCGTTACTGCCAGTTAAACAACATTTTTTTGATCCAGTAATTAAGGTAATTTTATATATTATCTACTTTCGTCCAAATCTAGAGATAGCAGATCAAAGTTTAGAAAAAATTATTATTTTCTATCAATAACGAAATAGAACGAAAGTTTCGGTCGGATCCCTGATTATTAATTTAAAAAATTATACCAAATAATAATTCAATTTCCGGATACGAATGGAAAAATCTATCCCTTCATTGAATTTTTCATCCATAACCAGAATTTCCCATCCATGACCATAATTTTCTATCCACGCTGCGTAAAATTACCAACAGAGTTCTTATTAATACAGAAAAAGTACGTAAAATTCAGAACTAGACGGCGTTTTACGTTCATGGATGGAAATTTACGATGCAGCCGTAATTTCCATTCTAGACGTAATTTAACACCGTCCATCGAGGGTCCCTTTATGTCCATCGCCCAGCGATGTAAAATTCCCCTAAATTTGTTACAGTGCATACCTCGTTTATGGTACTTCACAAATAGGAAGGAAACACACTAGGTTTTAGGTAATCCAATCAGCACTTTATTTCATCATTGCACAGCTGAGATACAAACATGACGCCATCATGATGGCGGAGAGAGAGAGAAAACGCGGACAACACACACGTCGAACCAATGAGACGGGTAAGTCTAGAATGACTCCACCGTGCACGTAGCACCGAGTGAGTCGAGAGACTTATCGCGCAAGCGCGGAGAACATGGAGTCGTCCAGGCGCGTAGCGGCAAACTGGTCGCTCCCCACACACTCCCCCCCTAGTATTTACGATATTTATTCGAACAAATACATAATGTGAGGCATGTACTAATGCATCGATTGAAATATATAATTTTGAAATGCATGTGTGTGAGGAGTTGCGTAGATTATGCGTTGTTGTTGTTACTTAAAAAATGGTTGCGATGTTTATACATTGATCAAATTCCGTCGATTGTATTAATTTTCTCTGTTCAAAATGAATTAAGTGATATTAAGAAAGAACTTTTGGGTCTATATGCATGTTTAGTTGATTAAGATTGATTATAAAATATATATAGTCGGTGACGGTTTTGTAACGTGAATATAAAAATTCTTAGATATATAAAATTTTATGAAGGAAGATGGTACATATATAGAATGTGATAATATAACATGTGATAGTATAATATTCGATTTCTTTCTTATATTTGGACGCGGTTTTTTTATTTTTAAGTTTTGTGTTTCGCGTGGTTCCAACTCTTGTCAGTAAAAAAATTTCTATTGCAGTAGGAATTTGACTCAACCTGTGGCCTTAAGAAAAAGAGCGATATATAAAAAAGAAATCGTTTAGCCTAATTACTACTTAACCTTCTAGTGGTTTGACATATAATATAGCAGGTTATTCTTATAACAAATGCTTTGGGTTATGCTACCATTTAAGAAAATATATGAAGTGTTGGTTTTGCTGTCAGTCTTATAGTTTAAAGGTCGCCTTTTTCTTCGCGGAGTTTCGTAGGATCAAGGGAATGTGTCGCTGAAGGCGCTGGTGACCTACTGGCGCAGGTACATTGTGAACCACATGAGATGTTCGATCAAGATCGGTTCTTGTTTGATTGAGTGACATGTTTTTGCCAGACGGGTTCGCGGTTTCGCTTTCTGGAGTGACATGGGTCGTAGATTTCTCTGTGTTCGGCACAGAGGTCGTAGGCTGTACATCCAGTGTTTCTGGAGATATAGTATCGCGTAGGATGAAGGCTGGTTTGACATTTTCTATTGACACCCGTCCGGCGGCACCGTCGACGTCTATCTCTATGACGCGGTCTCCTATCCGTTTGATAACCCGATGTGGTCCGGAGTATGGGGGTTCGAGTGACTTCCTCGCGGCTCCGACACGTAGGAATACGTGCGAACAAGTGGCTAATTTTTTTGATATGAAGCATGCTCTGTTGTGTCGATGCTCGACCGGAATAGGTTTGACGTTTTTCATGTGGACACGGAATTCGTCCAGGAAGGCCTGTGGGTCCGTTGTGCGGTCGTCTGGAATAACGAACTCACCGGGAATACGGAGGGTTGTTCCGTATAGGAATTCTGCGGGTGATGAGCCGCAATCAAGAACGCTGGTTCTTAGCCCGAGCATAACGGTCGACAGTACGAACGCCCAGTTGAGGGTGGCGTGGCACATGATTGCCGCTTTTAGAGCGCGATGGAAGCGTTCTATCATGCCGTTAGAGGCAGAGTGATAAGGATTGGTTCGGATTCGATGGCATCCGATGAGCTTAAAGAGCGATTCGGAAAGGCGAGACTCGAATTTGTCGGCCCTGATCGGTTGACAGGGTCTCTGGGGAGCCGAACCTAGTGACCCAGCCATCGTAGAAGGCCCGACAAACCGTGGCGCCCTCAATGTTTCGTAGTGGGATAGCCTCCGGCCACCGGGAGAAGCGGTCGATTATAGTGAGTAGGTATTTATGGCCATCGCACTCGGGGAGGGGGCCGACGATATCCATGTGGATGTGTCTGAAGCGTGATTCAGGAGCAACAAATTGTGCTGGTTTTAGGATGGTGTGCCGAGCCACCTTGGATCGTTGGCAGTCCAGGCATGATCTTGCCCAGCTGTATATGTCTCTGTGCATGCAGGGCCAGACGTATTTTTGCGAGATCACGCGGTTAGTGACTTTCGCGCTGGGGTGCGAGGGTTGGTGGAACATTTCGAACACGCGTTTTCGTAATGATGTCGGAATGACTGGACGCAAGACGTCTCCCGATAAATCGCAATACACCGATGTTTTGTTCGGACCCCACATGATTTTTCTGATGTTGAGGGAGCATTTTGAAGATGTGCAGTATTTCCGTAGCTCGGGTTCAGCCTCCTGGGCCTCTGCGAGCTCGGTAATTCGGATCTCCGTCGGAAGCAGCATTTGTTTCTCAGGCTGTGTGAGAGCGTCAACTCGCGACAGGGCGTCAGCCACGACGTTGTCGATACCAGGAAGGTGTTCGATGACGGTGGTAAATTGTGATATGAAGGATAGTTGACGTTGCTGCCGGGGGGAAGCTTTTTCAGAGCGTTGTGAGAAAGCGTAGACGAGAGGTTTATGATCCGTCACTACCTTGAATTCGCGCCCCTCGAGGAGGTGACGAAAGTATTTGATTGCCTCGAAAACAGCAGTCAGCTCTCTATCATAGGCGCTGTAGTTGCGCTGAGCCGGGCTTAGTTTTCGCGAGGAGAATGCGAGAGGTTTCCAGGTACCGTTGAGGCGTTGTTCGACCGAAGCTCCTATGCCCGTATCAGAGGCGTCCGTAACGAGACGTGTTTCTGCCTCGAGTGAGGGGTGATGGAGCATGGCGATGTTGGAAATATCGCGTTTGACAGTTTCAAATGCTGTTTCGGCCTCAGGATTCCACTCAATCGCGCGCTTGTCATTTTTGCGAGAATTTACTAAGAAGCGGTTGAGGGGTTCCTGTACGTGGGCTGCCTTGTGCAAGTTGGGGCGGTAAAAATTGGCCATCCCGAGGAATCGCCGGAGGTCGACGACCGTTGTGGGTTTGGGGTATTTCCGAATGGCTTTGACCTTTTCATGAGTAGGTTTGAAGCCATTGCTGTTTATGGCGTGGCCCAGGAATTCTATTTCAGACAATCCAAACTGGCATTTGTCCGCATTAATGTGTAAACCAAATTGCTTCAATCTCTGGAAAACTAAGCGTATATGACGATCATGCTCCTCAGGTTCTGAGGACGCAATGAGTATGTCGTCGATATACGCGAAGACGAATTCCAAATCCCCTAGG
>CAKNYM010047380.1:0-12822 GCA_932195095.1 Andricus curvator | reverse complement strand
GTGCCTGGTTCCGAAGAAAATTTTCAATAGTGCCGTGAATCAAGTTTTCGGAAAAAAGCGTTTATATGCACACACAAATAAACACTATTTCTGCATATTAAAACCGTCAAAACCCTCCAAATTAATACTTTAGGCAATAAGAATAAGATTTTAGGAATGTTCTGGTCGGGGCCCCACTAGATACAGATAGATTCGCCATACCAATACGAAGCATGGAATTCTTCACTAGAACCTGATAGGGCCCCCATCAGTTTTTTCTAGACTAGATATTCTGATAGGGACCCCTTCAGAACCCAACTTCAAATAGGGAAAGATGGGGAAATTTCTGCACGGGTCCTTTAAAAATGTTTTAATATTTGAAATCATCTGAGACACCATAAAATACCATGAAATCCCGAGAAGTCCCTTAAAACTTCATTTAATTTCATTTTCTCCGTAAAATTCTCTATAGAAATTCTTTGAAGTTCCCTAAAATCCCTTGAAAATTTTAAATCTTTTAAAATACCTTCAAACCCTTTGAAATCCATTGCAATGTTTTAAATCTTTAAAGTCCTTGAGAATTCTATGAATTCGCGTAGGTCTGGTCAAATCCCTACAAATTCCTTGAAATACTTTGAAATCACATAAATTATCTTGAAATTCGTAATATATCTCTTCAAATTTCTTCAAAAATTTGGAAAACTTTGAAATCGTCTGAAATCAGATGAAGCTTCTTGAAGTCTTTGAAATTATGTAAAATCCCTTGAAATCTTTTAGATTGCACTAAAAGCTTTAAACGCCTATAAAATACCTGAAATCAGTTGAAATCCTTTGAAATCCCTTGAAATCTTTTGAAACGGCGGATATGTTATTTTGGACAATCTAGCGAAGAAGTTGTAAAATATGTTTAAAGGCAAAGCGAAAAAATACTTGAATTAGCGAGCAATTTGAGAAAATAGTATAGCATTAGTGTCATTTTTTTAAAAAATAACAGCAAAATAATTGCATCGTTAAAAAAAGTGTCGAAAAGTGTCAATAGTGGCGTGAGTTCGAGGCCTGATGTTTACTTGTAGGTTACTTGTACGCATGGAGTTCTTATAAACATTTCGTAAGCGTAATTTTAGATTACTCCGAGCAAGTGTATTGATAAATTATTGACCTGTTTCGTCACAAATTTACGGAATTATTTTGCATCAGCAATGGAAGAAACGTAATATTTCTATCGTTGACTTGAGGTTCCTGAGACGCAAATTTAGTGACGAAGCGTGGGAAGAGAACGTTGAGAGAAGAAGAAATATCCGGCGATTTTCTCAAACGGTTTGCCCTCGAACTGTACAGTCGTTCGCATTTCGATTGAGGTATGACCGTTGACTTGAGATGGGTACGTTTGCGCTAAACAATAAGGAGAAGTCAAATAATGAGGAGGTGGAGAATGTAAGGAAATTGCGGCGCACAAGATTCCTTTACAAAAATCCGCAAAAATCACCAAATATTTTAGCATAAAGGGTGGCCACTGACCGAGAAAACTGGGAATTAGCCTGGATTTTGAACACCGGGAAATAGCCGGAATTTTTTTTTTTAACTGAGAATTTTTCAAATTTGTACTTTTGCAATAAATATCGTCTCGCTCTTCGAAAAAATATATTTAAAGATTGTGTTGATGAATCGTTAAAATACTAATGTTCCTTTTTTATTTAAGAACGAAAATTTCCGTTCTAGATTTTAACATAGTAATAATGACACAGGTAACTTAAATTTATATAATTAAGGGGTTAGTCAAGGTTCAGGAACCCAAAAAAATGCAATTTTTACTATTTTTTTTCGAAGACGGGTGTATTTGCATTTAAATAAATGTTATGGCGTTTGAATAATACATATTTCGAGAAGTCACAGTCACAGAGAAGTCACAGTTTTGCGGTGATCAAGATATCTAAAGAACAGCATATCCGATCGTTTTTGTTTGAAAAAAACGTCTATTTTTCGCTATATAAAAAAAATCGACGAAATCAAAAATCCTTCGATCAAGGATAACAATTTAGTGTTATAAATAACTGTTCAAAATTTAGTAACGATCGGATAAGCCGTTCTTTAGATATCTTGATCACCGCAAAACGCCTTTTTTGGACTTCTGGGAGATTGACTATAACTTGCTTGTTTACCGATATTTTATGATGAAAAAATTACTGTGACTTCTCGAAATATGTATTATTTAAACGCCAGAACATTTATTTGAATGCAAATAAAGCCGTCTTCAAAAAAAATAGTAAAAATTGCCTTTTTTTCGGGTGCCTGAACCTTGACTAACCCCTTAATTACTAGTAGTTAACATAATAAAGTTATAATTTAGGGATACTTCTTTTCGAGAAAAAGTGATTTGAAGTTGGAGAGTGCCATAAGCTCATGTGTTATATATTTTTCGGTCATTTTGGGGACATATTTAAGTACGGTTTCCTATCGAAAATCCATATTACTATTAAAAATCTATATTTTAGATCCTGGATCTCAAAAACGCGAATATCTCGTAAGGGCCTAAGCTACGCGATCGACGAAATGGATATCTTACGGAACGTCGCAATTTATATTTTGAAATAACATCAGTTACTTCCTTGCGCAGAATTTTCACTGTGGTTTATTAAATAATAGACTTGATATACTTTCCCCTACTTCCCTCTTTTCTCCTTTTTAAAGAATTTATCTTTTTCGCCCTGTTTTAAAGAAATCATTAATAGAGCCCAATAAGAATATATCCAACTATTTTTGGTTGAATGTTAATTCTCAGGAATTGCAATGTCTACTATTCTATTTTTGGTTCAGAATTTATCTCGTAAGGTCGAAAATTCAACTGTTTTGTTGAAAATTCGTCTTTTTGTATAGAAAATTGGTCGTTTTGCATGAAAAATTCATCTTTTGATAGAAAAGTCGTCTTTTTTGTGAAAAGTAAATTCTTTTTAATTGAAAATACTTCTATTATATTTTCGGTTCAGAATTCATCTTTTTTCTGGTAAAAATTCTACTATTTGGTTGAAGAATTAATTATTTTGATGAAAATTATACTAGTTTCTTAAGAAGTCATCTTTGTCATTTTGTATAGTAAATTCGTCCTTTTGGATTGAAAATTCATCTTTTGGTAGAAGAGTTATCTGTTTTGGTAGAAAAGTTATCTTTCTTGGTTTAAAACAATTCATGTTGAAAATAAATTTTTTTGCAACACCCACCTCAAAAGTTGACGTTATCATCCTTCTAAATTGTACCTAAAGGACCTGATTTGAGCAGTCTGTGTCCAAACAATTTTCGCGCATGCGCAGTTTGAAGATGGCTTACTTCAGGCACAGGTGACTCGAGATCTCGAAATTCTTTATTTGAGATTCTCGATCTCCATGAAGTTTTGAGTTCACCTGAACATGTTTCAAGAAAATCTCAAATTTTCTCGTAATCCTCTCGAATACATCACTATACGCATGTGCACTTTCGAGATGAGGTACTTTAGACCGGGCCTGTCCAAGTAAGGGAAAACTGCTCATTCGCCACATGTTCGAGTTCCACCACCACGTCCCTCTTCTCAGGTCCAGAGGCTTGGGGGGTGGTCGCTCTCGTAAAGTTGAATGAGTAGAGGTCGGTGGTGGTGTTAAATTCCCATCTGGCAAATGGGTAGTTTTCCCATGCTTGGACAGGCCTGCTTTAGACACTGGCATAGGTAACTTTAAACACTGGTGTTGTTATCTTCTTGAAATAAATTTAGATTTAACTTGAACAAATCTTTTCATGATTGAAGTTTTGCTTTCGGGGTTTCTTAGCCCCCCCCCCCCCCTCCCCCGGGGCAAAAGAGCATAAGCGCTGAAATTCGTTTGCATAATTTTTTTTCAACGTTTTTTTACATCTTTTTTTTCACAAAATTCTGTTTTAAACATTTTTTTTTTCTTCAAAATTTGTAGTTCCAACAATTTTTTTACTTATTTTTTTCAATCATTTTTCTCAAAAATTTTTTTGACTAATTTTTTCGTGTTGGGGCAGCAGACGGTGGGGGGTCTTAATTCTACTCTATGCAATATAAAATTAGTATTTTTCGTTACCTCCTCCTAACACAACTTTTTCGGACGGGCTCATGCTTCGAGCCTCCGGCTTATGCTGCAAAATTCACACTCGCACACAATCACCTATTTTGCGCACTTGTATCACAAATAACTATTTGGGTTGAAAATTCAACCATTTAGTTCAAAATGAACTTTTTTGTTAAAATTCATCTTTTTGGTTTAAAGGTAAAATGTTTTCTAAAACATTTGACTTTTTACCTATAAAATTCCACTCTTTGGTTGCTAACGCAATATATTTCGACTTGAAATCTTAGGAATATTGAACCTACATTAGTGTTATTAAAAATAATTTATTTCCCCATGATTCTTCAAGTTTTTTGAAAAATCACACTATTACAACTGGGAAAATCGAGAAGTAACCTGGAATTTGTTTTTAAAAGTTTGAGTGGCCACCCTGCAGATACTATTTTCGTAAGAGAACTAATTTCGAGTCTTACAGGCAATAAAAGTCTTGCGATCGGAAGCAAAAGTAACGAGGACGAAGTTCCGTCATGTGCCTTAATCCTTCGGTATTTCGATCCTGGATTATTTTTAGTACTTGCGTGGGCATAAATGAGCGCATAAAATGCGCATACCTGGTTGCAACTCGAATGTGATCTAAAGAGGGAAGGGGGAGAGAAAGTGTCGGGGTAAAGAGAGACACTGAGTGATCACGGGAAGGAAGAGAAGCGAGGGATGTAAGTATAGTTGGATACCAATAGAGAAGTCTCCGTCCCGTTGGCGCCATCGCGGCCATTTTTTATGCACCTCCAATGAGCCCCTTCTTGCATCTGACACTTATCTCTTCGCGACCCACGCAAGTGCAATCGACTCCATTTCAGCGTATATCTCCCAATCTTACACCTCCATTTTTAACTTTATTAATTTTCGAAATCGAATTTGATTCCTCTCGCACATCTAAAAGATTTTTTTTTTTCTCAATTTACGAAACATATCACAATAAATTGAGAGATACAGTGTTGCCAATTACGGGAAAGATACTGTTACTTTAATATATGCATAATTGGTTTCCACTTATTTTGCAACAAAGTATAAGTAATAACTTAAGTTTAAGCAGATCCTAAATTACAAAACTTTAAGGTTGTGCTTACAACACTGTACCAGTCAAAAGTTATCCTTTTCTGCCTGCAAAGCTGTACTACTTTAAGTTAAAGTTAATTTATTCTCGATTTTAATGAATCGAATGCCAACTAGATATTTCCAAAGATGATGAAAGACTTAATTTATATTTAATGAAGGGAGGCAATCAGTGTGAGAGAAGAGAAACTGCTGGTATTATAATTTCCTTGTTCCCATTGTATCATCCATTATCTTCCGGAAGCATCATTGGCAATAATTCTCGTTGCAAAACAGTTTGTAAATCAGGTTGCCAATTCAGCTTAAATTCGTCTTTCTTAAGTCGGACTAATTGAATATCCGTGGAAGCAGGGTAAACAGGTATCTCGTGTCTTATGCCATTGACGATGAAACGCGTTACACCTCCCGAGCCAATTATAGTCGATTTGCGGGCACGTGCATGCGTTCATCACTAAAGTTAATGACTCAAGCCATCGTTTTGTAAACAGTCCCCCGTGCTGGAGAAACTTGGAACGAGCCCGAAGTGAATCGAACCAATCAGATTGTAAAGATTCTTGATGTTTTCGAGCTCATAAATCGAGGCCATGGCTGGCGAGTGGTCCCTGGGTTTGGGGTATTGGGTCTTCCTGTGGAGCTAAAAATTCCTTTCTGTTGAGTTGTAGCTGTACATTGATCATTGTGGTCATTTTTTGGTTAGTCATCCACCATTTCATCCGCTGCAGTGTCTCAGAAGCTTTATTGTTGATGACCTTGATGACAGATGCCACTGGCTGGTCGAACGAAACACTTTCGCGACTGCCACGGAATTCCAGTCTTCTCCATTGTTCTCAAACCACTGTTTTCTGCAAGCATTTCATTTTTAGTGGTCGCTTTCTGAAACGGAAGTTCGATAAGACGTATGCGGAACAATGGGGAACGATATAGTCGATGGGGCGATAACGACCCTACTGACCATAATCTCGATTCCATGGTCGTTTCTTCTGTTCCTCGCATTCCTTCATTTCCAGCTTCCATAATAATAATTATTATTATCATTGCGATCTGTCGACAAATATTATTCATAGTTTGTTAAAGTATCATTAAGATTTTAAGAATGCAGTAATTCTTGAACATGTCGTCCTGATACAAGCTTGCAGAAGAGCAGAAGGAGAAGTTCATTTTCAAATAGAAAATCGTTGGTAGACTATTCAACATGTTCTCCTGATACAATTTTTACAAAGAAGCGAAAATGGAAAGGAATAAATTCCTCTTGTTGGTTATGATATATACTATATAGACAAGGCCGTTGCCAGGGGGGGGGGGTCAACAATATTTGACCCCCCCCCCAGAAATTTTGGAAACATGTACAATTGTACATAATAGACGTCATACTTTTCTGAGTGTGTGCGACTGTGCTGCTTGAAATCCCCTCCTGAAAATTTGTTTTGACTACGGTCTTGTATAATGCATATAGACACAATTTTAATGAAAAACGTAACTTAAACCTCTTTGGCTCTCATAGTATCCTGATATAATTTTGAAAAAAAGCGAATGAACTTTATGTTATCATGCGTCTTAAGATAAGCATGAATACAAGAAAATACCTCTTCGATGGTCATGATGTCTGCATCCAATTTTGAAAAAAGAGTAAAAGTAAACGCATCTTAACAATACAAACTTAAATAAACAATTCATGCATTCATACTGTAAACAATTGATAAAACGAGAAAAAATAGCACGGTTGATTAAAAACACAAGTTTTTACTCTCATTTTATCGATTTTTTCCATCCATGAAGAGATGCAATAGATTAATCTCGAGATTAATAGAATATACCTTCTCACCAGGATTTTCATACATAATCAGTCTTAGATGGTATTGTCCATGTATATTCGTTATCTTAATCAATTTATCGAACTGTTTTCTCTCGATTTCGTTCTCTTTATAATCTATTTTGTTAGCTAGTTCCTCTATAATTGCAAAGTACCTATTTGGCTTCATCTTCATCTTCCTGCAGTGATAGGCAGCGTTGAATTTATTTTTAAACCTATAGACTTGTTTCGCATTTATATTATCGCAGCAATTTACGTACTCTTCTAAGCCACAAATAAATGTTCTAAACTGAACACTCATCTTTCCAATGATCATCCATTACCCAACTCTAGTACCCTGTTCTCTTTTCTCTATCTTGCGTTTAGAACATCATTTTTTAATTTCCTTTCGAAACATAATGTTTTACAATTCTAGAAGCCTGATAAAATCTGCTCTACTGCTCATTTTCATATTCATTTTATTTTCGAGATTGATTGCACTCGCAATAACGTTTTCAGCGGCATATAAGGAGTTTTTCATTACTAAATAAAGACGTTCATATTGCTCATCATACGATTTCAAATTTTAAATGATTTTTCAAATCATTTACATTGCAATTGAATTGTCGTGCTATCGAATCATTTGTGAGAGTCCGTCGAGCGAAAAGGCAAATTGGCTTATATGGAATGCATGTTGAATTGAGAATATCATATTTGCGTTAAATGCAACTAATATAATAGAGTGCATTACCGACGGCATTAGCTGCGCGATGAATCTCGATTCGGGAAGAGTCCAGATGTCAAGCCATTTCGAGCGCGGCTAGCACTCGGATGAGTGTCGATCTGCGACGTGTGACCATAATGTGTATTCGCTGCGTTTTAACTAATGTCGAGAGGAAGTATTGACGCCGAGGATGATTGTGTGCATTCGGAGTCCATCGAGCGAAAAAGCAGGTTGGCTTCCTATATTAAGAACGCATGTTGCATTAAGAATATCGCCTTGGCGTTAAATGCAACTAATATATAGTGCATTACCGACGCCAAGGATGATTGCTTGTATTCGATGAGTAGGGTCGAATGTCTGATCAATATGAATTAAAAATTATATCTAAGAATTATTTACCAATTAGAATACCAATCAGAATTAACCAAAGAATAGTTTATAATAAGTAACAAATATCATGTTATATTTTGCTTAAATATAATAAGGTACATTACATAAAATTACACATTGCATACACATAGGAAAAACTTATATGCGTTAAATAATAAATGTTAAATAAATTTTTTGCTCTGTTTTTACGACATAAATAAGCAATTTTTTAAGTTACATACATTTTTCTTGTCATGAAGATATTTTCATAATAACATGTTTACTTAGCAAAATTCGAAACCTTTGTCCTCTAATAAGGTTTCCTTGCTTTTTTATATTTTTTGTTTGATAAATAATTTATTTAATCCTCTGTACACTTGGTGATTTCAGCTACATACTATTTAATGTAAGGATTATTCATATGGATCCTTTTATAAATAAATGGTGGCTAAGTAAAATATTTATGTGTCAAAATAAAAATTTCACTCTAAGGCAATCATATACAGTTTTATAGTTCTTATGAATACATTTTTATGGAAGTGCAGTATTACATTAAAAAATCTTTCATTTGATTTAAAGAAATAATGTTCTTAGTTCAAAAATGAATAAATACTTTCTTAAAGTTTGGCCAGTACTTAAACATATAATTTCTTTACTCTAAAGAAGGCTAATAACGTCGTTATTCAAAACCGAATAAGTTTTTATTTCTTTTAAAGGTACTTTCACTTCGAATTAAAAAAACGAAGTTAAAGAAACGATTTCTTAAATTTCAACATAACTTTTCTCTGGGTGCATATGAAGAGTGATAAAAAACTTTAGAATATTGAAAGATAATTTGAAAAGCGCACATAAATTAAAAAAACATTAAATTCCTCCCGGATATGAGTATCTAGCCTTATTTAAACGGATTTACGAGCAGAAATAAAAATATTACCGTGTTTAAAATTTTTGATGAGCTCAACCTCGAAATGCTTTATTACAAAACTTTTATTGATGAATGTATGATTTAAAATAAAGAGAGCTCCACAAAAAAGCACAGCCCGTGAGAATTCTCCGAGCGTAACTATTAGCCCAGAATTCCATAAATAAGACGATATGAGCCACAGTCTCTATGTATCACCCTTAACACTATTTTCTGTCTTTTAAATAGTTCTCAGGCAATTTTCTGCAATTTTGTCATCGTTAATCGCTATAGTCGAGCTATCCAACGACGCATTTCATAGGTGCCACATATATCACAGCACGTGCTCACCCCATACATGCCGTTACTGAGACGTTCACCTGGAAAATTCACGTCAATATAACTCAACATGCCGCCTTATTAGACACCCGATTGCGGCGTGATAGCCATCGTCGCTAGTTTGATATGACGTTAGATGCCCACAGGCAAAAACTGGTTCCTTTTCTTACGACTTACCTTATAACTCACATTATTCTCTTGCCCTCGACCGCTTTTGTGATCGACCACTCCCGCATTAGAGATCTTAACACACTGTAGGTGTGAAATGTAAAATACATACATTAAAGAAGAAGACCCGGAAGGTCGTTCCTTGACCTTCCACGCCGTAAACGAAACGAAAGGCTCGGTTCGTTGACACCGCTCTGTATCGTCTGAGGGAGAGGAAAAAAATAAGCTGCCTCGAGAAAAAAAGTGAGAAGACCGTACGACGATTGCGTGGAGGTAACGAATCGGGAATTTCGCGATTCTCTTCATAATCTAGAACAAGCTCCAAACCCGGGCTGTGCAAATCCGATTCGCTCTTGTCACATATTTTAAATTGAAGAATAATAAAAAATAAACCGTGGAAGGGATTTTAACTATATTCCTTGGGTTTAGTTTCTATGCAAATTATCAAATTATAGTTTATAATTTACATAAACAACACTCTTCGAGTTGCCCTACTTTCTTCGAAGTGTCTACCCTCACCGAATTTCAGTGATCCTAGACACGGCCTTCTTTTTTTATTCTTTCAGTATGTTACTTGAAAAGCTTACAATTACAATTTTGTTTTACTTGGCCTGAGACTATTAATCTTGGGCTGTTAATTATAGTCCAATAGTCAAAATTAGCAATTTGCCATTGGATAATTGTATCAAGATTTGAAATAATTTACTGTAGTAAATAATTGTTTTTTAAAGTTCAATAACCAATCAACTGAACACTGTGTGAATCAAACCAAATTCTGTTACTGATGAGACCCAGGAAATCCGGGAATTCAGTCATGATAACTAAAACAGGGGAAATTTTTTTTTTTTTCTAATAAACTGGTCGTTATATGGTTCTGAGGTTTGGATTTCAAAGATTTGAAATTGAAGCTCAAATATGTTTTAATTGAAACAAATAATAATTTACACGTATAAAATGGAAGCAATTTAAAATTAAATGCCATAATTAATTGCCATTAAATTAAACTAAAAAATTGAAATTTTAGATTCTTATAATACAGGGGAATCAATTTTATAAGGAAAGGCTTTCAAAGTAGAACGGAAGTAATGAGGGACGAAAATGGCAATCTAGTAGCCGATGCGACAGAGAGACTGAATTTATGGAAAGATTATTTCGATAAACTATTAAATGTACGTGAAGCCCCCGTTGAAGGTAATCTCGGCGAAATCCACACTGCTGATCTATTAATTAACGATCCTACTGATATAGAAATAGAAATGGCCATCAAGAAGTTGAAAAATAACAAAGCCGCGGGCATCGATGACCTACCGTCAGAACTGATAAAAAATGGAGGCCCTTGCCTCACAAGGCAAATTTGTAAATTGATACGCGCAGTTTGGAAAACAGAACGCATGCCGGAAGAATGGAATACCTCTATCATTATTCCCATCTTTAAAAAAGGCGATAAAACTAACTGTAACAACTATCGGGGAATTTCACTTGTGCCTTCGTGCTACAAGATCCTGTCTAATGTTATCCTAAGTAGACTAACTCCTTTTGCCGAGGAAATCATTGGGGATTACCAGTGTGGATTCCGCCGAAACCGATCTACAAGCGATCAAATGTTTACAATTAGACAACTGTTAGAAAAGAAATGGGAATTTAAAGAAGCAGTACATCAGCTATTTATCGATTTTAAAAAAGCTTACGACTCTATTATACGCGCGCGAATGTACTGGATCCTAGAGTCCTTGGGTGTGCCAAGAAAATTGGTTAGACTTATCGAAATTTGCTTAAGCGGCAGTAAGGGTAGAATACGCGTAAACGGTAGTTTATCTGAAGAGTTTTCGATCCGCGATGGCCTGAAACAGGGCGATGCACTTTCGTGCGTCCTTTTTAACTTAGTTTTAGAATACGTGGTTAGGCAAGTGCAGGCGAATCCGACCGGTGCTACCCTCAATGGGGTAATACAAATTCTTGGATATGCGGATGATCTCGACGTACTAGGGGATGATAAAGAAACGGTAGCTAAAAATGCAGAAATCTTGATCGCAAAAGCCAAAGAGATTGGCTTGGAAGTTAGCGAATCGAAGACAAAATATATGACCGTCGTCAGGTCCGGACAAAGTAATCAAGACGGGGATCTAATGGCCGGAAATATGAAATTCGAAAGGGTTAACGAGTTTAAATACCTCGGGTCTATTATAACTAGCGAAAATAAGATTAAAACGGAAATCAATGCGCGGCTACACGCTGGCAATAGGTGCTATTATGCAGCAAACACGCTACTAAAATCGCGATCGCTATCTAGAAACATCAAAGTAAGAATTTACAAAACGATAATAATGCCGGTCGTCATGTACGGGTGTGAAACGTGGGCGCTGACGAAAGGAGAAGAGAATAGGTTTAGAGTTTTCGAGAATAAAGTACTTAGAAAAATCTATGGTCCAAAAAGGGACGAAGAGACCGGCGAGTGGAGAAAACTGCATAATAATGAGCTGCACGCTCTCTACGGGTCAGCAAATATTAATAGAGTAATGAAAGCGCGTAAATTAAGATGGGCGGGGCATGTAGCAAGAATGGGCAATGAAAGAACAGTGGCGCAAGTTTTAAGAGGGAGACCGACTGGTAAGAGACCCCTAGGCAGACCGAGAAACAGATGGGAGAAAAATGTAAGGGATGATCTAAAAGAACTAGGACATGATTACTTAAACTGGATGGAGAATGCACAAGATAGAGATGTGTGGCGGTCTCGGGTAGATGAGGCAATGAACTTTCGAGTTCGAACTGCTAATCTATAATAATAATAATAATATAATAAATTGAAAAGTTCAAAGATTTCTGGTTAAAAAATAAAAATCCACGTTATCATTTTCAATGCTTTGAATTGATGAATTAATCAATAAATTTCTAAATATTGAAAATTATATTATGTTGAAGAAATGTTTAAGCGTCCCACAGTGGTCAAAAATCGGAAAAAGCTGGTCAAATTTCGTAAAAATATTTTGTTTTCAAGGGCATTTTACTTATGGATACGTCTCATTATAGTACATGTGCAATTTATTGCCACATTCAATAACAATCAGATTTTTGTTTGACTCCGTGATTTAGCCTGAAAGTGAGCGTTTCACGAGTAATATTCAACGCGTTTGAAACAAGTGAAAAATGACTGCAAAAAAATGCATGACTTGTGAAATAATAAACAAATTTCTGTTTTCCAACATGTAGTCGTCTCTAAATAGTATATTGTGCTACAAGTTGAAAAAGCGAGAGATTTAAAACGAGTGTGAAGTTAGCTGCCCGAGCGGAGCGAGGGTGGCTATCACACGAGTTTTAAATCGTCGCTTTTTCAATGTGTGGGACACGATACTTTTTCTATAATTTGTTAAAAAGTGCTAGTTTTTGT
>CAKNYM010047357.1:87766-115020 GCA_932195095.1 Andricus curvator | reverse complement strand
GATTTCAGAGGATTTGCAATATTCTAGAGTAATTTAAAAGATTCCAAGGAATTTTTTATTTATTTTGATAATTTGAAGGAATTTTAAAAGACGGGGAATATTTTAGGGCATTTGAAAAGAATCCAAAGCATTTGAAAGAGATGTCAATAATTTCAATGAATGCCAACAGATTTTAAAGGGGTTGAAATATTTTAGGATATTTTAACAGACTCCAAAGCATTTCCAAGAGATTTCAATAATTTTGAGGAATTTAAAAAAACGGTAAAGGATTTGAGAACTTTAAGAGTATTTTAAAAGATGTGAAGCCATTTTCGTAAGCTTTAAAAAGTTTCAACTGATTTTTAAAGATTTAAAGGATTTCAATAATTTGCAAGAGTTTCAAAGGATTGGAAATAATTTATGGTGCTTTTAAAAATTGCAAGGGATTTTGAAGAGTTAAAAAAATTTCAAGGAGTTCTAAAATATTGTGAAGGATTTTAAATAGCTTAGGGTATTTTGAAATATCCTATGAATTTTTGAATTGATTTCAGTAATTTAATGTTACGCATAGGATTTGAATTATTTTATGGTATTTTAGAAGATCTAAAGCATTTTCAAGAGCTTTAAAATGTTTCAATTGATTTCCAAAAGTTTGAAAGGATTTGATAACTTTAACAGTATTTCAAAAGATTCTAAGGAATGTACAATTGGTTTCAGAGGATTTGAAATATTTCAGAGTATTTAGAAAGATTCTAAAGCATTTTCAAGAGATTTGACAAAATTTGCATGGGGTATTGTATCGAAGAGTTTTCTAAAATTTCGAAAATATAGATCGATTAATAGGACCTATGCCAGGTTTTAGGGTATATCAAAAGATTTCAGGCAATTTTGAATTTATTTCGGTAACCTAATAGGATTTGAAATGATTTAAAATATTAAAAACTATTTTTAAAGACTTTAATGCACTTTCAAGATATTATTAATTTTTTATGGAATTTTAAAGGTTTTGAATGACTTTAAGAGGAATGACAAATTTTTCTGAGAGTTTAAAGAATTTGTTTACAACTTTGGAATATATGAAACTATTTCATAGGACTTGCGAGGTTTCAATATATTTTAGAATATTTAAATGAATTTTATGCGATTTCCAAAGATTTCAATGATTTTAATGGATTTTAAAAGCTCCCAAGGTATTTTCATAAATTTTCCAGGATTCAAGAAAATACTTTAAAATTTCATATAATTTCACGGGATTTTATAATATTTCACTGTACTTTAAGAAATTCATTAACAAGAAGTGAGGGGTTTTTTAGGTTTTCACAGATTTGTAGAGATTTTCAAATATATTTTGCAATTAATTTGAATTCACCCTGAATTGTTACTCATTCATTCAGAATTATTTTATTATGTCTTTCGAATTTTGTTGATTTACCTGAATTCTTTTGAATTAAATCAATAATTCTATTCTGTTCAATGGATATTTTTTTCAGTTTGTGTTTAATTCGTCTTAAAGTGTTTTAACCTCATTTTGAATTATTCAACATTCAATAAAATTCTTTTGAATTCCCTTGTATTTTTCCAAAATCATTTTAAAATTACTAAAATCAATTACATTTTTTGGAGTTTTAAATTTTTTCCAATTTATTTCCATATGTTTTAAATTTTAACTTTAATTCTTTGAAGCTTTATGAATTGAATGTTTCGAAATGCTTACAAATCCAAAAGAACATCAGTCACACTATTGATGCACATATTTACTTTAGGTCACTTTTTGGATTAGAAATGAGTCTTGCTGCAAAAAACGTCGAATTAAACATTATTGCTGCGCACTCCCGAGATATTCTCTGGACATCTGCTTTTAGACAACTTCGCATTCAAAATACAATACTTTCGAATAATTTTCAATCCGACGTTTTTTGTAGGACAATTTCTCTGCTTTTTTCGGTTTGAATAGGTCACTATTCTTAAATAAATTAGGCTGTAGTCGCCCTTAGAATAATAAACTACAAATTCAGGCCTCGGGCTCAAAACACACTATTGACACCATTTGACACTTCTTTCAAACGATGACGCTGTTTTGCTACTATTTTGAAAAAAAAAGACACTAAAGACACTATTTTCCAATTAAAAACACGAATTTATCAACCACTATAGATTTTTTGAAGAATAAAAAATTGACAGATTTTCGCAGAAGGAAAAAAATATATTGTTTGAAAAGTTTTTGTTTAATTTAGTTTTTAATAAGAAAGATACTGTAACGTTTATAAAGGCCTGGAAAGTTCTATCTACAGGATAATTTTCTTCTTATAATACAAGAATTTAATCATTTTGACGTAAACAACAGATACGATAAAAATGTTCACACAAAAATGTTCATGTAAAAAAAAGTTATACTAAAATACATTTTACTTTTTCGTAATAACGTTCATCATTTATGATAAAAATTAGAAAATTAATTTTTCATGAAAAAAAATCACTACATCTCTCAATGCATAATAAAATATTAGTGGCGAATGGATTATTATAAAGTATAAACAGCAATAATTGCGGAGCAAATAGACAATTTAAAAATTTGTTATCATATTTCTTGAAAACTGAAAGATTGGTAATGACTGCCACTATTCTATGTATCATTCATTTTTTTAAACTTTGCAAAGCTTATATAATTATGAAAATTAATATTATTCGCAGTATTTATCAATTTGAAATTTATATGCGCATATACATGTCAAAACAAATAATTCACAATTTATTTTATAAATAACATTTCTTTTAATTTATAAAATAAAAAATCTATTACGGCAATATAATTTACAAATAAGTTAAGTGTTAAACAAATATGAGAGCCGATTATAATAAATTGAATTATAATTATATTCACAATTTTTTCAAGATGATAACGGTGGCAGAATTTACCTACAAATAAATTATGAAAAATCCATTACTCATATTACATTTATCTTATCATATTTATCATATCATATTATATTATCATATCATCTTATCATATTTATTTATTACATCATATTACATTTAGCTTCAACAGAGAAAAAATATGAAAAGGAGCTCCTTATGGAAGGCTACGTACATCATCCTGTAGTGCCTTCTAATTATTTTTTACAAATATTTTGTAACATTAATTGATAATAAATAACATGGAAAAAATAAGTATTTGGTTTATTCCTTTTCATACAAAAAATTAATAGGCGCGCGCCTGGGCGCGCGCAAGACTACTAGTATGGTTAAAAATTCAACTATTTTGTTGAAAAGTCCTCTCTTTTGCATGAAAGTTCAACTATTTGGTGGATTTATCTTTGTTAGTTAAAAATTTCACGCTTTTATTTAAAAGTTATCATTTTTTGAAAATTTAACTGCTTTGTTGAAAATCTGTCTTTCTGGATAGGAAATCCGTCTGGATTGAAAATTTATTTTTTTTTAGTTCAAGATTTTTTCATTTGAAATAAAAACATTGTTTGTTGTAAATATTAACTATGATATTTTTTTGTTGAGAATTAATGCTTTTGATTAAAAATTCAACTGCTGAGTTGAACTTCTTTGTTAAAAATTAATTTTTTTTTTGGTTCAAGATTCATCATTTTCATTGAAAGTTCAACCATTTTGATGAAAGTTTAATTAGATTGTTAAAATTTAACCATTTTGTTGAAAAGGCATCCTTTTTCATCATTTAAAAGAAAAATATTTTTTTGGTTAAAATATCAACTATTACATTTCTGGTTGGAAATTCGTCCATTCTGGTTAAGTTTGACTGTTTTTTATTTGAAATTAAACATTTTTGTGTTTGAAATATCAACTATTTAATTTTTTGTTAAGAATTATTCTTTTTCGATCGAAAATTCAACTAAGTGGTTGGACTTCTTTGTTAAAAACATTAATTTTTTTGGTTCAAGATTCATCACTTTCGTTGAAAATTCAAGTATTTTGTTCACAATTCATTTTATCAGTTGAAGAACCATCTCTTTGGTTGAAAATATTAACATTTTGTTAAAAAATTATTTTTTTGTTGAAAATTAATTTTTTGAACTACAAATTGTATTATTCAATTTTTGATTCAACATTGATCGTTTTCAGATTGAAATTCGACTATGTGGCTGAAAATTAACTCATTTGTTAAAAATTCAATTTTTTTGTGAAAAATTCAATTTTTTTGTAAAAAATTCGTCTTTTTGGGTTGAACCTTTTCTTATTCAGGTAGAAATTTCAACTATTTGGTAAAAATTAAGTTTTTGGTCGAAAATTAATATTTTTAGGCAGAAAAGTCAACTGTTTTTTTTTAGAAAATTGGCAATGAGCTTTTTTATTAGCATTGGTTGAAATTTGAGTTATCTAATTTGAAGCTAATTTACATTTATTTTGCGATGAAATAATTAAATTTTTAACAAAGTAGTTGAATTCTTAATCAATGCTGGAATTTTCTACCTGTAAAAATAAGTTTTCAACCAAATAGTCAAATTTTTTAACAAAAAATATTAAAGTTCAACCAAAAACAGTTGAATTTTCAAAACAAAAAGTTGAATTTTTAACAAAAAGATGAATTCTCAACAAAAAATTAAATGGTTGATATTTCAACAAAATAGTTACCAATTTTCAATGAGAAAGGTGAATTTCCAATTAAAATGATGAAACTTAAAAAAAAAGCTTTTAACAATATAGGTCAACTTTCAAGCAGAATTTAAATTTTCTAATCAAAAAGAGGAATTTTCAAGAAATAAATATTTTTCAGTCAAGACAGAAAAAAATATTTTATCCACATTGTTGAACTTTCAAGCCAAAGACAATTTTTTTGTGAAACGGTTGGATTTTCAAAACGAAAATATGAACTTCAACAAAAAAATAACGAATTTTTAACTAAATAGATCAATTTTCATCAAAAAATGGAAAAGTTAAATTTTTATGTGAAACATTAATTCTAAATAAAAAAGAAAGAATTTTCAATAAAATAGTTCAATTTTCAACCTGAAAGATGAATCTTCGAAAATAAAAAATCAATTTTCAATAAAGTCGTTCAACGATTACCAGAGTACATAGTTGAATTTTTATCAAAAAAAAAAAAAAGAAAAAAAAAAGATTTTCAGCCAAAAATAAAATAGTAACATTTTCAGCTAAAAAAATTAATTTTTTCACAAAAAAAGAGTTTTCAACAAGGTACTTAAACTTCCAACCAAGGAAATAAATGTTGAACGAAAATAATTAATCTTGGACTGGACTAGTTGAATTTTCAATTCAAAAACATGAATTTTCAACCAAAAAAAATGAATTTTCAACCAGAAGGATGAATTTTTAACTAAAATGATGAATTTGCAACAAAAACAACAAAAGATTTTAATTTTTCTTGAAGGTTCATCATTTTATTTCAAAAATCTTATTTTTGGTTAGAAAATTAAATATTTTGTTCTACTTGGGAAATCAACCACTTGGGTGAAAATTAATGTATTTTGTTGAAAATGTGTCTCTTTCGGTAGAAAATTCATCGTCTTTTTTGAAAATTCATCCGTTTTGGTTAGAAACGTAACTCTTTGGTTAAAAATTGATCTTGTTGGTTGAAATTTGAACTATTTTTTCAAAACTAAGTATTCTGGGTTAAATATAATTGTTTTCTATTCAGGATAAAATCATTCTTAGTTGAAATATCAACTATTACACTTTTCGTTGAGAATTTATCTTTTTTGATTGAATAGAACTGTTTTTCACTATCTGAATTAGAAAATATCTTGACTAATCGAATTGGTCATTTTTTACTAATTTTTAGTGTCATTCATTTCCAAAAGATTGTTTTTAACGTTTTATAAGATAAGGTTAAGTAGATAAAGTTAGTAAATTGTTTTTGTTTTTCCATTTAGAGGCAGTATCTTATAAATGCGTAATGTTTTTCGAGATGATCTGGCCTATTTACAAGTTTTCCGATATTACCATCTTACACATTCGTAAAAGTATGCCATGGTCTTTCAAATTGAAAATTTTTTCTATTTGAATCAATAAAGCTAAACAGCAAATAAAGGCCTCAAAGTATAAAATGGAAGCTTTTAACACTTTTTAATTGAGCAATTTTAAATTGAATGCCGTTCAACTGTAAATTTTATAAATTCAACAGTTCAAAGATTTCTGGTTACAAAATATAACTTCACTCTCAGAAATAAGATTCTTTGGCTCAAAGAAGATTTCTTCAAATCAAAGATGAATAGTCCTTGTCTCTCAGTCAAAGAAATGCTTCTTAGTTCCAATGAAAATTCTTCTTTGTTTCAAAATAAGTAAATTATTTTCTAAATTACATATGAGTTAAATTATCAGGGAATGAAACGAAACATGCGTTCCGGTTTTAGTGGGTTTTGAAACACGATAAAAAAAATTATTTTCACCTCATTCAGTAAGAAGGAAAATATTTGGTAAACATAACAGTATAAACAAGAGTTTTTCTACTATGAAGATACAGTTTCCGGGACGGAAATTTGAAATTTGAAAATACGTTATTTTGGACCACCCTAAAATGTTATTATTGAGTATTATTATATAGCACCAATAATAATATATGAATATTTAGATTATTTACAATTTGTATGATATAAAAAATATTTTAATAATAATTTTCTAATATCTAAGAGAACAGGAAGAAATAATTTGTAATATATTTTCAATATAAATTCAATTACATTTAAATATGAAACATCAAAAATTAAAAATATTCGTATTATAACAGATTTGTACTTTCGCTTACTATCGTTCTTTGGTTTATTACTTATGAATTTTCAAATACTCTCAAAGCACTCGCGAAACTATTCCTTGATATAGTAATTACTGAAATTTTTTCATTGAAGAATAACTGAAAATTAACTGATTCTTTTTTTCTATCTGTAATTTTATTTACATACTCTCCAGCTCTCCGAAATTGTTATATTTTTAAAATGAAAAATTTTCGCAAGTAGAAAACTGAAATTAATAGCAAGTATGTAAATTGTTAGTAAGATTTTGTATTACTCCAATGAAATATAGAGTGTATGATTTATATAATTCACTAATAAATATTTCAAATCATGATATGTAAGATTATTGAAATTTTATACATATCAAATTTAATGATGCATATATATCAAAAATTGAATTTAGGTATGTCAATCTCGAATGATAATGTGTATTGTTGATTTATTTCATTGTACTAAAATTTAAAATACTAAAAAATTAAAAAAAATGTAATCGTTAATTAAAAAAGAAATTATGGACTACCGCTAAATTGACATGTTTATTAGTTTAAATACTCTTTTAAATTCTTTGTAAATCATATATTTCTAAATCTTTATCTCTAAGAGATATATTTATACACAACATTTGAAAAAAAACTCAACATTTTTTATTTCATAACCGATATCTTTTATATTTCAGCATAAGAAATTCTACTGAGATTAATAGAAATAAAAATTATTATTGAAGATGTAATGTCAAAAAATAAAATATCATAATTCAAAGAATGATACGAATGTGTTAGAAATGATTAATTTGTAGTCGTTATTTATAATTCAAGAAAAAAATTGTGAACTAATACGAAATTGACATTTTCATTAGTTCAAATACCTTTTTAAATTATTCGTGAATCCTAGATGTCTTATTCTTTATTCATAAAAGATATTTATGTACAACATTTTTGAAAACTCTGAATTTTTTATTTCATATTTATATTTATTTTATATATTTAAGCATACAAATTCTACTAAAAGTAATAGAAATATAATTTATCACGTAAAGATATAATGTAAAAAAACAATAATACTTTTGAGCAGATATTCATATTGAAATTTTAGACAAATTTTTTAAACTTTTTAGACTTAAACTTTTTAGACAAATTACATAGACATGAAATTGCAAAAACTGATAGATTCCAAATCTCTTATTTTTAAAGCTCACATTGCAAAATTAAATTTTTTTATTTTGTAATTTTGGCGTGTTGATGAAAAACGGCACCGTTTCTAGGTTATACTCTAAGTTCCCATCGAAAGTCAAAGTTTTTACGAAAGTACTTCTTTTTTAGGACTACACCACTGATCATATAGTATAAGGGTCATTCCACAATTTTTTTTAAATTCCTGCAAAAATTCTGCTGGACCATGTCAGCGATTGAGCTGGTGATTCTTTTTGGAATAAGAGATGTCTACAAACTCCCAAAACAAAGTATTAGATGTTTCGAATCAGAACTTCATTACTTTACGTGATTTTTTGTAAAATTTGATTTTTCTGTCAATTTCACTTATCTTTTTAAACTGCAGAAAAATGCAATTCATAACTAGTTGGTTGACCCGGATGATTTTTTATTAACAAATGAGAAGTCTGGAGGACTTCCTCTTAAAAATCGCAACTCTTTAACAACTCACGGAGAGATATGTCATTCGATCGGAAGATTTCTTTTTGCTTCCCAGAAACCTAACCTCGATATAGTCGAAATAAAGTTTTAAATTTTCCCGCGCAATAAATTCTGAGGTACAATTGTGCAAATATGTCAATTTTGTTTTAAAAAAATCATTTGTTTGAATCGCTGGAAATTGCAAGCGGTTTATCCTAACAAAAAATTGAGAAAGGCAAGAAAGTTTAATTTTGCCCAGAGATTCGAAGAAAGATTTTATAGAAAACAGTAATAATAATAAATGAAATTAAAAAAAAAATTGTTTCAAGAAAAACTGACCAGGATTTCGACAGAATAACCAAGATATTCCTAATCAAATGACTTTTGCTGATCTTTTGAACAAAAGGTATCTCGGAAACCTATTAGTGCATACAGAAGTGTTGATGGCGAGTTGATAATTTGAAAAAATATTTCTTTGGCATAATTTATGGTCTAGGGTTGAATACAGATTCCCGACAGCGTCTTGGTGTCGCTGTTGACTTTACACTCAACAGACCGATGTTCGATTCCTGGTGAAGGTGGATTTTTCGTCGAATTTTTCTCTTTAGATTTGTCAAGATTTCAAATTATGTAAGTTGTCAAGAAACATAAATAATTATAATAACAATGTTAATAATAATTTAGGCTAAAAGAATTCAGTTCTTTATGTAGGAAAATATGTATTACAATTGAAATATGAACTACTGTATTGTACTTGCGCATAATTTAGGCCAAAGAAATATTTATTTAAATCGGTAACAAAACCTCGAGTAACAAAAGGATGTTTCTTGACATAAATGGAATTTCCTCTTGAATTTGAGCTTCAGAGGATTTCATTTTTCTCAACAAGAATCATTTTGCACCAAAAATGTTCCTTATGCGGATAACTTCACCTGATCATGCAGTAAAATAATTCAGTTTGTGTAAAAAATATATTCACGTCGTTCAAAACAGGTAAGAAGACGATTTTCAAGACAACTTTTTCTCTGAGTGTCAGGTTGAAAAGTCACTTTTTTTCGGAAATTCACATTTTTTATTCAAGGATGCAACTATTTCGTAGAAAATTTGTCTTTTTGGCTTGAAAATTCAATAAAAGCTGTTTTTGTAGAAAATTAATCTGATTTGGTTCAGGCTTAATCTATTTTGTTGATTTTTTTTTAGTTGAACTGTGTTTGATTTTAAAAATTAAAATTTTTTTCTTTGAAATAATATCAACCATTATATTTTTCATCAATTCATCTATTTTGGTTGAAAATTTATGTATTTTTCCTCGAAGTCAACGATTTTTTTTGGTTGAAAAATAACTATTCTGTTGAAATTTCATATTTTCGGTATGAAAATGCGACTGTTTCGTAGAAAATATCGTCTTTTCGGCTTAAAAATGCAACAATTCTCTGGGAAATTCTTTCCTTTCTTGGTCAAAAATTCGGCTTTTCCATTTAAAAATCTATCTCTTTTGGTAAAGAAATCTAATTTTGTTATTATTGAAAATTCAACTATTTTGGTAGAAATATAGTCTGATTTGGTTGAGGATTCAGCTATTATGTTGAAAATTCATCTCTGTTGTTGAAAATTTAACTATTTTGTTTTTGAAATTCTTTTTCATCGGTTGGAAAATTCGAATATTTTGGTAGAGAATTCAACTCTTTGGTTAAAAATTCATATTTTTGGTTGAAAATTCAACTCGTTTGTTGAAAAGTCATCTCTTTTGTTGAAAAAGTAATCTATGCTTTAGCATCTCAGGCATGGAGAGATGAGAAATGAGGAAAATTTAATTTAAAAAAGATAAAGCTAAGAACAAGGAGGCTAAAATGCAAGATCGAAAACGGCGAACATTTTTTTTATAAAAATGCAAAGAAGATAGAAAAAGAAAAAAATTAGAAACCAAAAAGACTAAGAAAAAAATGTAATCAATCTTCGAACATTGAAGATCCTGGTAAGACGCTGGTAAGAAAAAAAATCAATTTTTAAAAAGACCGATACTACTGATTCTGCTGAATCTGTCAAAACAAGACGAAGACCACCACTAAGAATTGGATGGGGTGCCAATGGGGTGCCAAGAATTGCGTCAACCCTGCTAAGAATTGCATTTTTAAGCTAACGAGCTTATTTTAATTATTTTTTCAGTTTCTAATAAATATTGAGGTGCATAAAGCTCAGCATTTGATACCCTATTAGAGCCTGAAGTTCATCTTAACCTGCCAACAGTGGGGTACCTTACCTATAATGTGTATTTTTTATTTATTTTAACTGATGCCTTTTTTTTAAATTAAGCTTTGATGGACTATCATCTTAGTTGCTATTTGTGACAAAAATTTCTTGATTTGTCATCGCTCATTTTGATTTCCTTGTGGACTAAGAATGGGTGAATTGCGCCTCGGTGTTGCGCCACGAACATTATTGTTATTCGTCTGATGATTCATATTTCCCGCCAACAATTTCTGGTCGACTAACTGCGAATTTCCGCTGTAAAAATATGAGAAAGAATATTATACACCAACTAAGTTAAAAGGGGCAGTCCACGACTCGTCCTCACACCTGCTTCAGGACAAGATTTTACGCACTGCCTGGCCCTCACGGACTCCCCGTGGTGACGATAGGCAGTCCACTACCACCAGCGCACTGTTGCCCCTCTAGTTTTTTCCTCACCCGGGAAAACCTATATCCATTTATTTTTATTTTTATTTATTCATTTTTTTTATTATGTGAGAAGTTGTAGGCTCCGAAAGCTAAGATCATGGTTCCTTAAAGCAACCAATCCCGACGCAACTGGAACGTGTACGTCATACGCTTCTGCTCCTTCTGTCCGGGAAGGTAAGCAAGAGCGGGAAATTTACGCGAGATAACATCGGGCAACATTGTTCCTTGGAGTCAGTTCTCTAGCCGTGGATGATCTTACGCGGCAGACGGGACAGTTGGAGATGTAGGTTTCACCTCTGGATACTATTTTAGAGCTACGAATCTTTGTAGAATGTTATGAGGAACAGTGTTGACGGACCAGATGAAGTGATCCCAGAAGGACAGCCTTTTTCATCCGGTTCGCGATGGAATGAGCCTGACGCTGGCAAGCCGGAATCTTGTTGAGTTGGCTAATAAATGAAGCTTTCATACCTTCAAGACAGCCGATTATGAGAACTACAAGATGGACTTTGAAGCCTTGGTAGAGCCTGCTCAGCTCGAAAAGAAGTGCTTGATATTTCGCCCGTTTTTCTTCCTCCTTTACCGTGATATTACCATCGGCTGGTGCCGAGAATTCAATCACGTAAATGATCTTGTTCTTCAGATCTTGGAGGACAATATCAGGCTTCGTAGCACTGATACGTTGAGTGGTAGAGAATGATGAATTCCAGTAGATCTTACACTGATCATTCTCCACAACGGACTCGAGTTCCCCCTGGGCGTGTGGCAAGACGAGCAATAGATCAACACCATAGAAGTGCCTAAGGTGGTAATGTAACACTTTTAGAACCGCATTGTGTCTCTATGTACCCGTATCGTGCATATTTTGAGCATCCACTGAGAACATGTCCAAGTGTTTCTGGCTCTTGCTTGCACGCTCGGCAGTTGGTATCGCCTACAGGTATATTCATTATGCGCTTGCGGTGAACTAAGGTGTCTATAACGCCATCTTGAAAGGCAAAAAGAAATCCCTCAGTCCCCGATTTTAATCCAGCAGACTTGAGAAACATGTTGGACAGACGCATCGAGAGCTCTTCTCTACATATAATGCCATCTGTAGTGTCGCTGGAATCAAATGGGAGACCAAGCTCCTCTGCGGCCCTATCTGCGGCACGGTATAGAAACGCCGCAGCACTGACGACTTCATGTTGATGTACGAGTCGCATAAGAGATTCTGTGATATTTAGAACTGAGCAGGCTGTAGCCAGAACCGTTCTGCGATGAAGACACTCTAAGCTCAGCAAGCCTCTACCCCCTTTATCTCGAGGGAGGTATATTCGAGGTACGGAAGATCTAGGATGATGACTTCGATGGATTGTCATCATCTTGCGTGTGCTTCGGTCAAGTTGTTTCAACTCATCGACGTTCCATTTTACTGCACCAAACGTGTAGAGCAGTATAGGAACGGCCAGCAAATTGTTCGCCTGGATCTTATTCTTTCCAGATAATTCGGAAGCCCAAATTTTTCTGAGAATTTGGCGATACCTTTTTCCAAGGGCCGTTTTTAACGCAAGCACATCAAGGGTTTCCGCTTGCGGTATTCCAAGATATGTATATGTTTCTCCAATACCAAGATGTTGAATGGTATTTCCGCCGATGAGTTGAACATCCTGATCGTGACCCGATGATGTAGTTTCTAGTCTTCCTTGGTGTAGGTGGACGCAGGCACACTTGTCCAGTACGAAGCTCATGCCAATCGCTTTAGAGTACCTATTTACCGCCTCCACAAGGATTTTAAGGTCCTCTTTCGAGGAAGCAAAGAGTTTAAGGTCGTCCATGTATAAAAGTTGGTTGACCTTATGTTCTCTTTTGTTCGGCGGGCCACATAGGTATCCAGAGCTTTTGCCTCGGAGCACAATAGATAGAGGCAAGAGGGAGATGCAGAAAAGTATCAGACTTAGAGAGTCTCCTTGGAAGACTCCCCTCTTATATGTGATATAGCTTGTAGTCACTTGTCTTTTGTCAGATGTTATGACAAATCTTGTCCGCCACAAGAGCATAAGCTCTTTTATGCATCTCACTATTTTTAGTTGCACCTCCATGCATTCAATGAGCTTAATAAGTAGCTCATGGTTCGTGTTATCGAATGCCTTACGGTAGTCAATCCAAGCCATGGACAGATTGCGTCGATACCTGATCGAGTCCTGGGTGATACACCTGTCTATTAACAGGTTTTCCCTGCAACCTGCCAGACCTCTCTTGCATCGACGTTGTTCAACTATTGCACTCCATACCGGCTCGATAGATGTTAATATCCTCTCTTTGAGGATGCCAGTGAATAGCTTGTAGCTGGTGTTTAAACAAGCTATGGGCCTGTAGTTCTTTGGACTTGACAAATCTCCGGTCTTAGGAATCAATACCGTACGTCCTTCTACTAGCCACTGCGGGACGGGTTGTTCTCCGTTTAAGAAAGTAGTAAATATACGAGCTAGATGTTGGTGCGTAGAAGTAAACTTCTTCCACCAGAAGTTGTTGATTTGATCTGGCCCTGGCGCTGAAAAGTTCTTAGTTCTAGCGATAACTTTCTTCACTTCTTCAGCAGTAATTACTGGACACTCTTCCTCTGGACCTTGTAACCTTTGCCTTTGGCAAAAGTTACGAAAGAGTGATATATCTGACGCGTCTTCATTTAGCTGATAAGTATCTCCATATACTTGTTCCCAGAAGACTTGAATCTCCTCTCGACTAGGCGGATTTTTAACGGCACGTGACGTTTTATTGAACAAACGGGAAGGATGAGTAGAAAAGGTGGAATTTTCCTGAATCCACTTTACTCGCCGTTCAAGCCGCTGTTTCGCTGTTGAAAGAGATCTTATTTTTTGCGTCCAGTGCTGCTTGATGGTCAACAGTTTACACTTGTTCAGCGTGTGATTTGCTTTCCTCAAGTTTCGAGCAAGTGCCCTAACTTTTGGAGTGAATTTTTTATTTAATGTTAGGTAGCTAATCACGCACTGAATATTTGATGCATGCCGTCTCGCCGTTTCAATTTTGAATTGAAGCTGTGCAATACGCTCGCGAGTCTTAGTCAGACGTGCTGAAGTTTCGTTACTTCTACTGTCGCTAAGCAAGGACACCGCCTTCTCGTAAACAACACAGTTCAGATTCCAGAGATTAACATCTTCGGGGAGCAAATCGGGGAGAGCAGTATTAGCTTCAGCTAATTTGTCCATCCTGAGAAAGACTTTTTGGTGGATAGATCTCCTACTTCTCATGTTAGCATTATCGGCTATCTGCAAAGGTGGTCTTGCTGGAACGGGTGGAATGTTCGATGGAGGATGTTGCTCTTCTTCTTGCTGATAAAGAGCTTCATATCCGTTTTTTCGCAAAAAGGATACCTGATCTCTTAAATACTGAGGCGTTTGATGAGCATATTCCGGGTGCATATTGACCCAACGGTCATGTAACCTCTGCATGAATCCTCTTCGCGCCGGTGAGTTTCTTTGCCAACAGGTAAGGATGTCTCTCCTGAGTTGGTCTGACCATTTAAATCGAGGGGTCGCCACATCAATATTATTATTATTATAATTATTATTATAACATTAAGCCATTTCCCTTTCGGAGTAGGCGTGACTTGCTCGGTTTGAAAATAGTAGTGTGTATGTGGATATATAGGTATAAGGTAGATAGGTGTATGACGTAATTAATACTGGTCTGGCGAAATGGAAAAGGGAAATTTCAG
Organism: Andricus curvator; assembly: GCA_932195095.1. Taxonomy (NCBI): domain Eukaryota; kingdom Metazoa; phylum Arthropoda; class Insecta; order Hymenoptera; family Cynipidae; genus Andricus; species Andricus curvator. The sequence continues at coordinate 100,300 of CAKNYM010047357.1, read as the reverse complement.
AACTTTTAGTTTCTTATGAAACTATATAAACAGCTCTCAGGATAATAATGATATCTTTTCAGAATGTCGACACGGATGGCATTTAAAACTTGTCGATGAATCCAACAAACGCTTTTCTGAACGATTTCCCGACTTTCCAGTCCGAACTGTTTACATTTCGGACTACGGTTTTCAAATCCAAATAAGGTGGTTCCTTTAATACAAGGCTATTATAAATTCATAGCATGAATTACTTATTGGATAAAGATTTTCCTGAGTGAGGAAAATAGTAGATAGATAAAGTGCGCTGGTAGTGAGGGGCTGCCTGCCATAACCACAGGTGGTGCACGAGGGTCAAAAACAGGTATGAGGGCTAGTCGTGGATCGCCCAGTTAAAATTTATTTGAAGGTGAATTTTTTAATTAAAAAATATAATGCTAAATAATAAATTTATATATTTTTACTTAGAAATTAGTGGCTTTTCACTATTGAATTAGGAAATATCTTGACCAATCGAAGCTTCAAAAAATTGTAAAAAAAAAAAAATAACAATAATTTGTCAGGAAAATTAGCAGCAACTGGTTCAATAGAGTAGGCTCCAGTAAGTCTACTCTACTGGAATACTAAACAATTAAAATTTGCCATGAAGAGGACAAAATCTTGAAAAATAATAAGTAGAGCTGTGCAGTCGTTTACTTGAATTTTCAATATTTCTTGGGATTATTACAATTTTTAAAATCAAAATAACTTTGTTTTGTTTGTTAAAAACTGGATCCAAAGGTCAAGTCGAATCTTCGAAATTCAACTTTCAAAGATTCAACTTGACTTTTGGATTCATTTTGTTATTAAAGAATAGGAGTTATTTTCATTCAAAAAATTGTAAAAGCTTAAGGAAATCAAGCCGGTTTGATGTACATTAAAATTTTTTTATATTTAGAAAAATCCAATTTTCCAAGCGTGCCTAAATTTGTATTGAAAATTCGAATAAGCTACTGCACATTTCTGCAAATAATCGATGAAACAAAATGTGATGAGAATTGGCACTACAATTTCATTTATACAACTTCCTTTAAAATTTTTAGACCAATCGGTTGAATAGATAGATAAACGTTTATTTTTTAGCCTGCTGGCCTTAAAAAATTGACTTGCTTACACTTCCATTTTTTACATAATTTTCTTACAACTAACCCTTAAAACTAACATCCTTCCACACCTTATATCTAACGCCGCTCGCTCTTATCGCATTGCCTTCCTCGCTTCGCCTCGCCTCGCTCGCATGTGCCTACTTTCTTGCTTGCCTCGCATTACCAAACTCTGCCTCCGCGACTAGTACCTAATACTTATCTACTATTTACAATATTTACAATTACTTATATTTACTTCCTCCTCTATTTACAATCTTTCCTTCTCCATGTCTCTTCCTCCTTCCTTCTCTTCTTCTCCATCTTACCTAATACCCCCTTCACCCATGCTACTGCCCTTTTGTCCCCCCTTTCATGCATCAATACCTCCATGCTTATCTCACTCCTTTCCACCTGCACGCACTCCTCCAACCAGTGCTCCACTCTTGCCTCCCCCTTCCCACATAGTTCACACATCCTCTTTTCCCTAGCGAGCCAGAACCTATTGAAACCCTCCATGCACCCACATCTCATCCTCGCTATAAGCTCCTGACTTCCTTTCTCTCCTTTCTCACACAAATATTGCGCTCTCGCCCTTGGCATAATCCACACATAGTTCCCATTAAACCTTGTCTCTCTTATTCTCTCTTCCCCTGCTGTCTTCTCTCTCTCCATGCTGTTTTTCTTAACCAACTCATATACCTTCCTTCCTTGCTCATGCATCCTTCTCAATTCATCCATATGCAGTCTATTCGTTCTAAAATACCTTTCTCTTTCAACCTCCATCTTTCCACCCCCTCTCCTGTTCTCCTTCTCCCACCAACACTTCCTAACCAGCTTACTTCCCCCCTCTTCCAAAAATTTCTCCTCATATTTACACGCTCGACTCCCCACTAGAATCCCTACACTCGTTCTCCCCGTCTCCCTCCTGACAATATAATTAGGCGTGTTCCTTGCCAATCCCAGTGTCCACTTTACATATCTCTCCTGTATCCTATTTACCTCTTCGCTTTTCTTCCACGCCCACACCTCTACTCCATACAATAGCACACTCATCACTAGTGAGTCAAACAATTTCATTCTCCTTCCAAAATCATCTGCGAATAACTTCTTTCCCAACCCCCACACCTGCCTCATCACCACATTTGCCCTCCTCACTCTCTCTTTTATGTGACCATCCACTCCGCCATTCCTCCAAAACAAGAAGCCCAGGTACATAAACTCTTTCACCGCCTGCACCGCCTTTCCCTTCCACTTCCACTCCCCTTCCTTATCCCTTCCACCTCCTTTTCTGAAAACCATAACCTTGGACTTTTCCGCATTCAGTTCTAACCTGTTCTTATCCAGGTATCTTCTCAACCTCATCATCATTTCCTTTAAGGCCTCCTCGCTTTTTGCCAACAACACTATGTCATCTGCATACGCTAGCGACCAAATTCTAACCCCTCCTATCCTGACTCCTCCTACCACTCCGGCCTCCAGCTTACTTTCCATATCCGCAATTAAAATCGCAAAAAGCGTCGGGCTAAGCAGACACCCTTGTCTTAACCCCCTATCCATCCAGAATCCCTCCGAAATCCCCTGTCCTCCTTTTACCTTATCTTTGGTTTCTTCATATATCTCCCTTACCCTCTCGATCAGGCCTCTCTCCACTCCGCTCTCCTCCATCGCCTTCCACAACCTCCCCCTATCCACCGACGGAAACGCGCCTTTTAGATCCACAAAAAACGCGTACACCCTCGACCCCTTCTTCGTTAATTCTCTATCCACCACGTGCTGCAGAACGTAGATATTGTCGATAGTACTCCTACTTGCCCTAAAGCCCGCCTGCGTCTCTGGCAATATTCCTTTCCCCTCGACATCCTTCCGCAGCCTCTCCGCTACTATCATCGCGTATACTTTATACGCCGTATTCATTAGCGTAATCCCCCTATAATTTTCCTGCCTATCCCTCTCTCCTTTCTTATACAGAGGCACTATTAATCCTTCTCTCCACCCTCGTGGGAATCCCTCCCCCCTCTATACTTTCTTCACTACCTCCTTCAGCCTCTCCCTAACCTCTTGTGTACTAAACAGCCATGCTTCGTTCTCTAGCCCATCCAGCCCTGCTGATTTTGACCTTTTTAACTTCCTTATCTGTTTCTCTATCTCCTCGTCATTCAACTCCTCCATCTCTGCCTCCCCCGTTCTTCTACTCCCATCATCTCTCTTCCTTGAATCTGAGCCCTGAAATGATTCTTTAAAAAACTCCCTCCACTCCTCACTCCCTATCTTGTCGCTTATCCCTACTCTACGCTTCCTAAACCTATTTATTATCTTCCAGACGTCCCCTTCTGTCTTAACATTTCCTAACTCCTCCTCCAGCTCTTTCTCCTTTTCCTGTTCTTTCTTCTTACACATCAATCTAAACCCCTTCCTCATTTCTACGTACTCCTCACTCTTCGCAGTACCCTCTGTCCACTTCTTATACTTCCTCTTCACCTTTCTTTTCATCTTTTTACATTCCCTATCCCACCACGGCTTCACCATTCCTTTCTTCTTCTTTTAGAATACCTTCTTTTGCACGCACCCTTTCACTTTCTCTTTTAAATCCTCCCATATCTCTTCCACCGTCTCCCCTTCAAAACGTACCTTCCCTAACTGCTCCTTATATTTCTCTATCGCCTCCCTCGTCCAGCTAACCCTCTCCCCCGTCGACACTTCTTCCCCACCTTGCCTTCCGCCGTTCTCACCCCTTATCCACAACCCTAATGGCTGATGGTCTGATTCTACCCTCCCTTCTACTGCGAATCTCTCCATCTCCTCCCACCCTTGCATATTCATAACTACATAATCTATTACCGATACCCCCACCTTACCATACCACAGTTGTCATGTTTTCTGAAACTGCTGAGTACAGTTTACAGTTCAAAATTCATCTCTTCTATTAAAAATTAACAGTTTATTAAAAATTAATCAACTTTGGTTAAAGATTCAACTATTTTGTCAATTTTTTTCTTCATATTGTTGAATTTAACTGTTTTTTATTTAAAATTAAAATATTTTTGGTAGAAATATCAATTATCACATCATTTGTTAAGAGTTCATTTTTTTTTTTAATAAATCCCAGCATTTTCGACGATTATGTTTTTCGTATGAAATTAATCTTTCTTTATTGAAAATTGAACTGCTTTGTTAAACTTCTTTGTATTTTTGTTTGAATTCAACTGTGTTTGATTTCAAATTAAAATATTTTTTGGCATAAATAATATATAAATATATATTGTTGTTAATTTGCAGAAATATATTGTATATTTTTTATTTACTTTAACTAATGCCTATTTCTTTCAAAATTAAGTTCTTATGAAGTATCATCTCAGTTGTTTTGATTGTTTAATTATAAAATTAAGGAAGCGTAACTGTAACTGGTTACTAAAAAACCGTAACTTATCCAACACTGGATGTAATAATAGAAAAAAAATAGAATCAGTAAATCACTTTTTTATTTCTATAACAATTGAAGAATTCAGATACACTTAAAATTTTCAATATTTTTGACCAAAATTTCTTCTTTTGTCTGCACTAATTTTGATTTCGACGTCGACGGGAAATGCGTGAATTGCGATTTTCGGGTTCCAATGGATGGGCAGTTCCAACTGGAAAGCCATGCAAAGGTATTTGGTTATTGGCAGTAGCTCCAGTGAGTACTCCTCGTCCCACATCTTGGTTATTAAAGAGTTGGAAATGTAAAGGTCCAATATTATCTCCAAACACTAAAAGCGGTAAAAGTCGCACTTCCACATCAGGAGGTTCATCATAATTCACATGATGTCGATGAACATTATTGTTATTTGCCTAATGATTAACATGTCCCGCCAACAAGTTCTGGTCGACTAACTGCAAATTTTCGCTGTAAAAACATGACGAAGAATATTATGGATCAACCAAGTTAAAAAGGACAGTCCACGACTCGTCCTCATACCTGCTTTCTCCCAGGCTTGAGACTAGCAATTTTTAATTTTATCTTATTGCTAGAAATGTTTCAAACAACTATGGGTTTCTGTTTATATTTCGGATTAAACTCTTCATAGATAAATAAGCAGTAATAGAATATATGGGTAAAAGTGCGCTGGTGATGGGGACTCATAAATAAATTTTGAAAAATCTAAAAATCAAATTTTCTTTCAATAGGTTCAAACGATTTTAATGGATCAGATATATGTCACAGGGGTATACCTAGTTTGAACATTTGAAGCACGGCCGGTCCCAAATCGGTTTGAAACAACTCCATTTCCATAATTATTATGGATTTGAGGATTTACAGGAATATTATTCTCATCTTCTGATGGCGGTAAGTTCAGGTCCCAATTCGGGTTCCAATGACTTGATTCTGTAAACAGAAGACAAACAATATTATAGAATAATCGAGTTAAAATTTATTTGTAAAGATGGTGTATAACCATGCCACAAAAATCTCTCTGTTCATCGAAGAAACGCGGTCAGAGAAAACATTGATGTTTTCTACATTCGCATCACAATGAGAAGGTATAAGTTTTATGTGAAAACTGACTATCACGCAATTCTTTAAATCTCCACGTTTTGAGTCCCCCTGGATCCGAAATAACAGGTTTTCAGATGGTGTTTTTCTGGCGTGGTCATCTGTATATCGCTGGTTTGCTAGTCGATAGCGTACAAATAAACACACAATATTTGTTGTACCTATTTCTAATGTTCCTATATGAAATTAGTACATTCTCAAAGGTTGCGAGAATAAAGCGGAAGCCAGCAATTTCCTTATTAAAAATTTAATTTTTAAAGAGTATACTTACCAACAGAATTGAAGAAAATCACAAGGGTCAAGAAGAGAGTACCAAAAAGGTGCTTCATTTTTTCAAATGAAAGAGGAAGTTTCAAAGATGACTCGCGATTATATACCCTATTCCCCACCTTTTCCTCATTGTATAAAACAATGTCAAAGAATTAGTAGTGGTTGTAGAATCATATAAGTTATTTGAAATTAAACCATAAAACGCGGAAGCGTTAACAAGCATCATTAAAAACTGACGTATTTTGTTTACATAGTGAATGAATTGAGACAAACACACATAATTTTTTTTCCTTTTCTATCCTGATAGGGACATTCATCTAAACTTTTGAAAATTCTCCAACTGACTTGATAAACACTAAAATGGAGGTAGTTTTATTTGAACAATTAAACACAATTTTCTCAAAACACTCTAATTCAGATGTGGACCTACACTTTTTTCTTTTTCACTGGGTAATAGAGAACAATTATTAAAAATATTATTATTTCAAAGATTGCAGGACATTATACATAATTCAAATTTATTCATTCACTTTGTCCACACTGGAGATCCTGTGAAGAAGACATCTAGACTGTCTAGTCTGGAAGATCTTGTCTGATCCAGAACTGGTGCTGATCAGCTATTTTGAAAAAGTTACAGGATGCCTAAAATAATTAAAAATGATAAATTCACACTATCAACATTAAAATGTTGTTCTTGAAACCTTAAAATTCTGGTATGGTCCAAGTTTGGTGCCAATCAGCAAACCAAGAACAAAAAATTCTAGGTTCTGTCTGGAAGGTCTGGTCTGGTCCAGGACGGACGCTTATCAGCTATTATGATATTTTATTTCCACTTTTCCGAAATTTACGTCGTTTGTCTTTTTTTTGGCACCTTTTCATTATCGCCGAAATTGAAAAGAAACCACAACTGAAGTGAATTTCGGAAAACTGGAAGTAGAAATGAAAAATTTATGTGATCGCTTTCAACAACGTTACTTATTTCTTAATGTTAGTTTTATTTTATTATATTATACAAGTTATTGACAGTTGGCGAAATTTTCTTTTTTATTTAGTAATAATTAACTTTTATAATTTTTTATCCTTTCATTAAATTCTTTTAAAGCTTCTAAAATATGTGAGAGCACACATTAAAGGGATTATTATAAATATGAAAGATATAAGATAAAATAGATTGCCTTCTTTTTATTGTTATAACAATTAGGAGACAAACTATTTTATCTTATCTCATCGACGTCATTAATAGTTTCTAATGTGTGCTCTCACACATTTTAGAAGCTTCAAAAGATTGTACTAAAAGAAAAAAATATAACTTGGCGGGAAAATTACTATTAAATAAAAGAACACATTATGTCAAGTTCTCATAATTTCCTTCCTCTCGATATATTTTTGAGGTCCCTATAATTTTTTAAATTTATTAAATCCAAAGTGTTATTCGAAATTTTGTAATAATTCTGAAGTAATAATAATCTGCTAAGTACAGTTTGGAGTTCAAAATTCATCTCTTTTGTTAAACATTGAAAGTTTATCAAAAATTAATCAACTTTCGCTGAAGATTTAACTATTTTTTCGAAAAATGATCTTTTTTAGTTAAATTTAACTCTATTTTTTTTATATGAAATTATAATACTTTTTGGTAGAAATATCAAATATTACATTTTTTGTCAAGAGTTCTTCTTTTCTGGTGAGGTCCGAGTGTTTTTAATTATCAATCATAAGTTCAGCTTCTTTGTTGAAAATTCATTTCTTTGTTTCAAGATTCAACATTTCAGTTAAAAATTGAATTATTGTCCTTTAGTTGTGTTCAGTTAAATATTTATTTAGATAGAAGACATGTTTCATTTGATCAGTAAAATTAAATTATTCATGGGAATTGATGTTTATTCCAACGAAATAATTATTTTTTAAGCTAAACTTTTATTAATTTGGTTGGAAAATTTTTTTCTCTCAATGTAGAACACAACTGGGACTATTCTAAATGAATATTTCCTTCTATAAAACAAATATTTCACTAAAATGAAAACAATTGAATAAAAAAATAATTATTCAATTCAAAAGAATAATAATTCGATTACAAATATATTTATTTAGTACAAAGTGTTGATTTATTTATATACCAATGAAACATTTCTTTAAATAAAGAAAATATTGTGCTAAGATGAATAATTATTACTCTACCTACAGAAAATGTTTCATTTATTTTGTTTTATTTATTATTTTCAAAAAATTGCTATTCCTAAGAAGAACTCGTCCAGACTTTTCATTTATTATTAAAAAATCATCCAAGCCAACTAGTGTCATAATTTTTCCTGAAACTGTTGCAAAACCTATACCTACCATTATCGAAATTGTTTATTCTTGATAAACCCTCTGGCTTTATCGTTTATAAAAATTGTTAAAAATAGAAACCCTCTACAAGCAGAATTATTTTTTGTTTGCATTTTCTTAGTATTCATTGACGTAGGATAAAACTGTTTACTTTTGTGATATTTTCTCGTAGGACGAGGCATTACTTATGTACAGCGTTTCAAAAATATTTTTTTTATAAATCCAGGTTCCCTTAAATAATCGCAATTTTCTATGGAAAACTAAAAAATATACAGGTGTAAAAATGTTGAAAATCGAAAACAGAATTCTGTTGAAAAGTAATGCCATTAGGACTCTGAATATGCTTCATCAATTTACAGCCTCTTGATCTATTCTAATTTAAAAAAATTCTTATTTTTCGCAACTTTCTGTAAAATATCAGAAGGCAATATTTTAAAAATGAAAACAGGCGACGTCGCGCTAATGACCATCGCGTTATTTCATTAAATTTTCTAATTTTTTACTTTTCAAATTTTTATCAGCTTTTTCTAATTACTATATATAATCCTAAATAATAAATCTATATATTTTCTCTCAGAGATTAGTTGCTTTTCACTATTGAATAAGGAAATATATTGACCAATTGAAGCTTCAAAAGATTGTACTAAAAGAAAAAAAATAGAACTTGTCAGGAAAATTATTACAAAATAAAAGGAGTATTTGGTTCCTTGCCCAGAGATAGGCCGGGAATTGGCAGATAGCAACATATGGACTCCTATCTAATACAACGCTGCTGAAGGCTGGTGACCTTCTCATTATAAAACATCAACCAATTGCGACTCTCTTGGTTTCCTTTGATAGGCAAAGGTAAACGTCGAGTTTCAGGCGATGAATGAAGACTGGGTGTTTGGAATGCTAGGGGGGTGAATGATCTTAGGATAAGAGGATTACGAAAAACTATGCATGTAAGGAAGCTAGATATTTTATGTGTACCTGAGACAAAGAAAAAGGGATGCGAGAGTAGAAATATAGAAAATGGGGTGTTGAAAGGCGGTCTTGAAATATGGTTAGGAGTAGATAGTGAATCACATGGTAGTCACGGGGTCGGTTTGATTATGAATGAAAAAGCAAGACAGCATCTCAAAGATCAAGGATATGTATCGCCCAGATTGCTGTGGGTTAGAATGAAGGTAGGAATCAGAAGATTATTTATCGTAGCGTGCTACGCCCCAGTTGATAGTGATCCGAGAGAAGTCAGAGACGCCTTCTGGGAAACTTTAAATGATACAATAAGTACTTGCGATCAAGATGAAAGAATAATTCTGCTAGGAGATATGAACGGATGGGTCGGCGTCCAACGTCAGGATACAGATACAGAAAGGGTGCTAGGTAAATATGGGGATGCAACAAGAAAAAATTATAACAGGGAAAAATTAGTTAGCTTATGCTTAGAAAAGGGCCTGTTTATTACAAATACTTGGTTTAGGCATAAAATGATCCACATGTATACCTGGAGTAAAGGAAATAGCCACAGTATAATTGACTTTGTTATTGCGGATGAAAGACTAAGGGAACTGGTTAAAGATACAAGAGTCATGAGGGATTCCGAATGCAATACTGATCACTACCTCTTAGTGATCAGGTGAAAGAATAATTCTATTAGGAGATATGAACGGATGGGTTGGCGTTCAACGTCAGGGTACAGATACAGAAAGGGTGCTAGGTAATTTTGGGGATTCAAGAACAAATGGTCGCGGAGAAAGATTAGCTAGCTTATGCTCAGAAAAGGGCCTATTTATTACAAATACTTGGTTTCGACATATGTAAAATGGTGCACACCAAAATAAACTTAGGGTGCGGATGGAGAAGAAAGAGAACAGAAAAAACGAAACAAACGCGAATCAAGATTGAAAATTTACAGAAACCGGAAGTGCTAATTGATTTTCAAAATAAGTTAAACGAACGCATATATAGGGCAACTTGGAAAACGCTTATGAGCAATAAAGATATAGAGGGCGCATGGACTATGCTGCGGCATATCATTGTTAAAACTGCGACTAAAGTGTGTGGTACGGTGTTTGTAGCAAGAAAGTCTGGTGATGCATGGTGGAATGATGAAATTGAGGCAGCCTGACGAGAAAAGAAAGAAGCGTACGAGAGAACCTAGAACATTACAGGTCTTTGCGATGAGGAGAGAAATAGGCTCAAAAATGATTACATACACAAAAATAGGAAAGTTAAACGACTAGTCAAGGAAAGTAAAGATAAAATCAGAACAGAAAAATAGAAGAAGAGAAAAAAAAATACAAAAAAAGTTTGAAGGAAGCAAGAAACTAATATTTAAAGAGATGGAGAGAAATAAAATTACAGAATTTGTCAGCATGGGAAACAGCGAAGGTGAAATGCTGTATGATACAGACGGGATAGTAGACGCTTTGAAAGACTCTTTTAAATAATTATTAGGAAGTGAAGCTATATGACAACAGAACTGCGACATAGAAAATTATGCATCAGAAAACCCAATTGAAAAACTCTGTGTCACTAAAGTTAGAGATATAATTAAGAACTTAAAAACGGTAACGCTGTTGGTGTAGACAGTATTAGCGCTGAAATGCCTAAATACGGTGGCAGATTTCTTCTTTATATTTAAATTTAACTGCTTTTTATTCAAAATTAAAATATTTTTTGGTAGAAATATCAATTATCACGTTATTTGTTATGGATCATCCAAGTTAAAAAGGACAGTTCACGACTCGTCCTCACACCTGCTGCAGGACGAGATTGTACTCACCGTCTGACCAACGTGGACCTCCCGTAGTGACTATAGACAGCCCAACACCACCAGCACACTGTTACCCTTCTAGTCTTTTCCTTACCCGAAAAACCTATATCCATGAAGTGATTGTAACTGGACTGGCGAAATGAAAAAGGGAAATGTTGCAACTTTTAGTATCTTGTGAAACTATGAATAACTCTCAGGATAACAATAATAGCTTTTCAGGATGGCGACTCAGATGGCATTTCAAACTTCTAGTTGTTAAATCCAACAAACTGTTTTCGGAACGATTTCCCGACTTTCCAATTTTCATTTTTATCACTTTGCTAGAAATGGTTCAATCAACTACGGGTTTCTCTTTATATTTCTGTTTATATTTTAACTAATGCCTATTCCTGTTTAAACTAGGTTTCCATAGTTATTTTGATTCTCAAATAAGGATGCGAAAAGAGGAATTTTGTATGTAACTCAAAGTTACTTTATCCAGTAACAATGACGAATTACAGTTGCAAGTGACGTAACCGTAACTAGTTACTCAAAAAAGTAACTTACCCAACAGAGAATGTGATAATAGACAATAACTCAGAATCAGTAAATCACTCTTTTATTTTTATAAACATTCAAGACTCTAGGTACATTTGAAATCTTCAATATTTCTGACATGTCTTGTTTTTTCTTCTCTAATCGTGATTTTCAGGTCGACGGGAAATCGGTGAATTGTCTCTCGAGCTTGTTGCGGGACGGGAAATTGCAACTGGATAGCCTTGCAAAGCTCCTTGGTTAGTGGCAAAGGGGTGTAGAGGGGGGTGTCCACGAAACACATATTGTTTTGCAAAGAGTTTGTCATGTAAAGCTCCAAGGTTATTTCCCAACAGTCGATTAGGTAAAAGTCTTACTTCCATATTAAAAGGTTCATTATAGTTTACATGTTGTCCATTAACGTTATTGTTCTGTGCCTGATGATTTCGATTTCCCACCGACAAGTTATGGTCGGCTAACTGCAAATTTCCCCTGTAAAAACATGAAGAATATTATAGGTCAACCAAGCTGAAAGGAGAAGTCCACGACTCGTCCTCACACCTACTACAGGACAAGATTGTACTCACCGTCTGACCAATGTGGACCCCCCGTAGTGACAATAGACAGTCCACCACTACCAGCCCACTGATAGCCCTCTAGTCTTTTCCTTACCCGAAAAACCTATATGCATGAAGTGATTGTAACTGGACTGGCGAAATGGAAAAGGGAAATGTTGGAACTTTTAGTATGGCATTTAAAACTTGTAGTAGTTAAATCCAACAAACTGTTTTGTGAACGATATCCAGACTTTCCAGTTAGATCAAAATTCTGTTTCTTCCAGGCTTGAGACAAGCAATTTTTAATTTTATCACTTTGCCAGAAATGTTTTTAACAACTATTGGTTTCTCTTTATATTTCGGATGAAGCTGTTCAAAGATAAATAAGCAGTAATAAAATATATGGGTAAAAGTGCGCTGATGATGGGGGAATGTCTGCCTTCGCCACGTGGGGGGTCAACATGCCTCTAA
>CAKNYM010047357.1:41092-85113 GCA_932195095.1 Andricus curvator | reverse complement strand
AAAGTTTTTATTCCAGACATTTTTTCCGTAGGATGCGTATTTTTTGAGATATTTCGTTGTCTCAAGTTAAAAAACACCCTGTATATATATATTTATTTCGCCTATTTGAAGCATAGTTCTTGAAATATAAACGTAATAGTCGAATTTTTTTAGAGGAATTATTTCAGTAAAGATCAAATTTTGAAAAAAATGGTCTGCATAATTTTCAAAATGCGCTGACTTTTTGAATTTTTATCCAAAATGGCTGGCTAACGAACTTGACCTTTAGTTTAGGAGACAAAAAGAGTTTACCAAAGGCCAATCTAATCGGTCAATTCTTTCAAAAGTCATCGTGCTCACAGATAGACATACCTACATACCTACATACCTACATACATACACACAGACACATTCGTAAAAACCGGTTTTTTGGGTTCAAGGGGTCTCAAAACGTGGACGTTTGACAAAAACCAGGGGGGTCAAATTTTACACAAATCTAATACCTTCTCTGGATGAGAATGTAAAAAAGAATAGATAAAAGTTGTTCACCTGAAAAAGAGCTACAAATTTCTTAGTATTCATTTTTCGATAGGATGCGTAGTTTTTATTTTAATCGTGAAAAGTAACATTAACAATATGAAAATTAAATTTTTGGCAAAACGACACAAGGTACAAACAAAATCAATTGTGAAAATTTGTTTGCCCAAAAAATAGCTATAAATTTTTCATTAATCATTTTTTGGTAGGAGGCGTAGTTTTTGACTTAATTGCAAACAATTACATTAAACATTTTTTTAAATAAACTTTTTGGAAAAACGACACAAGATACAATAACATTTTCTTTACCAGTATTTTTTGTCTGAATCGAATAAAATAATATTGAAAATAAACAAATTAAATATTTGGAAGTAAATTTGAAAAAAACATAAACCTAAAAAAGTCAAACTGTGTAACAAAATTGCGCAAGAAAACTTAAAGAGAAGTATGTTTAAAAAAATCAGTTTTTTTGAAACATATACTCAAGAAAGTCAATTTGTGTAACATAATTGCACAAATGAAGTTAACAAGAGAGAAATGTGTTTCTAAGCAACATTGTAATTGGCTCATTAGAGAAAGTTATATGAAAATTTAAAAAAGAGAGAGAGAAAAAAAGAACAAAGACAACCAAACCATATCGTTCTCTTTTCTTTATTATTTATTGTTATCTATTGCTTTTCATAGAATACGCACTTTTTTGAAATCATAAAAACAAGACAATGAAAATACGTCTGTTTCAATATCAATGCATATTATGAATATGCATTTATTGAATTGATACATTTTTCAGAATTTTGGAAAAAAAGAAGTTTGATTTCTTTATTTCTTTCTCAATTTTTTCCTGGTGGAAATGATTAACAACTTGAAATTTTAGTCATACAGGTAAGAAGATCGGGGTTTCCTAATTTCTATCTGAGTTCTAACGGTAATGAGAAAAGTGCAATACAAAAGTTGTATAGACATAATGGTTACCATACTTTGTTCAGTCATTTTCACATAAATAATATTTTCTAAACATGCTGATTTTGAATTTCGATCCATTTTTTTATTTCCTTTTTTCTCTTTTTTTGTGATTGATTCTGAACCAATCTGTTTAGATTATTACATTTTCCAAATGGGAATTAAAAATTTAATTTTTAAAGATTATACTTACCAACAGAATTGAAGGAAATCAAAAAGGTCAAGAGGAGAGTACCAAAAACGTGCTTCATTTTTTCAAATGAAAGAGGCAGTTTCAAAGGTGACTTGCGATTATATACTTGATTTTCCAAGTTTCCCAACATTTTTTATAGTGTACATGTAAGTATATGAAGAAGCTTTATTGGTGATGAAAGAAAACTGACGTATTTTGTTTATATAATGGATCAATGAGACAAACACTAAGAAAATATTTTTCATTTCCTTCCTGGTAGGGAAATTCATCCAAATTTTCACAAATTCTCCAAGTGAATGGATAAAAAGTAAAATCTACCCTTTTTTCTTTTTCACTGGGAAATGGAGAAAAATTGTTGAAAATATTAATATTTTAAATATTGTAACAGCTTATATATATATGTATATATATATATATATATATATATATATATATATATATATATATATTACAGAAATTTAAAAAAGACAACCAAAGTGAACTTCGGAAAAGTGGAAGCAAAAATAAAAGTGAAAAAGTTATATAATCGCCTCGAAGACGTTGCTAATTTTTTAATTCTTAATTTTATTTTATTAGATTCTTCCTCAAGATTTTGTACTTCATATGGAAATTTTCAATTTTTTATTATTTCAGTAGACCTGGAGCCTACTCTATTGAACCATTTGCTACTTTAGAACCCCCAGAAAAAGTCGATAACCTATTTCAATTTTATACATTAGGAAAATGATAGAAATCTTAAAAATCTATTGAAAGGAAAAAAGTTAATAAAAGATAGGTAATAATTTCTTAAATTTGCTCTCACATATTTAAGAAGCTTCAAAAGAATTTTTGTTTGCAATATATTCCTAACGTTTTTATAATTTCTCTAATTTATTGAATTAAAAAAGTTAATCGACTTCTTCTCATGATTCTAAGGTAGCAAATGGTTCAATAGAGCAGACTCCAGTAAGGTTACTTAAATACTAAGAAATCAAAATTTGCCATGAAGAGTAAAAAATCTGGAAAAATAATCAATGAATCAATATTTGATAAAAATTGGCACTACAGTTTTATCTAAACAAATTCTTTTTCCATTTCTGGTCCAATCGGTTAGATATTGTAAGCTCCTGGTGTACCGAAATACAAAAAAAATCATACATTTTTCATGTTTTCTGAATTTGCTAAGTACAGTTTACAGTTCAAAATTCATCTCTTCTGTGAAAAATTAACACTTTATTGATAATTAATCTACTTCTGTTGAGGATTCAACTATTTTGTGGAAAATTGTTCTTCTTAAGATAAATTCATCTGTTTGTTATTTAAAATTAAAATATTTTTTGTAGAAGTATCAACGATTACATTTTTTGTTAAGAATTCATCTTTTCTCCATAAGTCCGAGTCATTTTGATTGAAAATTATAATCTTATTTAGGTTGAAATATCAACTTCATATTCTATTTTTCGTTAAAAATTATTCTTTTTTGTTTGATAATAATTCAACTAATTCGTTGAAATTCTTTGTTGAAAATTCATTTTTTCGCTTCAAGATTCCCCATTTTAGTTAGAAATTCAATTCTTTGTTAAAAATTTAATAAGAAAAATTATAGAAATCTTAAAAATATATTGAAAGGAAAAAAGTTATTCAAAGTATGCGAAATTTTCTCTTTCATTTAATAATAATTAACTTTTATAATTTTTTATTCTTGTATTACATTCTTTTGAAGCTTCTGAAATATGTGAGAGCACACACGGAAGGGATTATTATGAAGATGAATGACCTTAGATAAAACAGATTGCCTTCGTTTTATTGTTATAACATTTAGGAGACAATCTACTTTATCTTACCTCCTGACCTTAATAATAATTTCTAATGTGTGCTCTCACATATTATAGAAGCTTCAAGAGATTGTACTAAAAGAAAAAAAAATAACTTGGCAGGAAATCTATTATTAAATGAAAGAACAAATTTCGCCAAGTTTGCATAATTTTCTTTCTTCCAATATATTTCCAAGGTCAATAAAGTAGGCTCCAGGAGGTCACTGGAATAATAAATAATTAAAATTTTCCATGAAGGGTACAAAATCTTGAGAAATAATCGATGAAACAATATTTTATAAAAATTAGTACTACAGTTCAAAACTGATCTCTTTTGTTGTTCATCTTTTCTGGTTTATCTGTTTTGGTTAAGTCCGAGTGTTTTTTTTTTAAATTAAAAGTTGAGCTTCTTTGTTGAAAATTCATTTTTTTGTTGTTTAAGATTCACCATTTCAGTTGAAAATTGAAGTATTTTTTTTAAATTTAATTATATTGTTAAAAGAATCCACTATTTTGTTGAGAAGGCATACTTTTTAGTAAAAAATTTATCTGTTTTGTTAAACATTCGTCTTTTTGATTAGAAAATTTGTCCTTTTCAATTGAAAATTTAACTTTTTTCTTAAAAATTCGTTTTAACGTCTTAAAAACTCAACTCTTCGGTTCATAATGCAATGGATTTTAGTCGAAGTTCAATCTTTTGTTCAAAAATATGACCAACTGGTTTAAAATTCATTTTTGTGAGTTCAAAATTAAAATATCTATTTTGTTGAAAAATCATCTTTGTAAGTTGAAAATTCCCCGCTTTTGTTAAAAAGTCATAGTTTTTCGGAAATTTGTTTTGTTTGAGGATTTAACTATATTTCGTTAAAAATTCCTCTTTTTTAGTTGAATTTGAATGATTTACAGTTGAAAAAAAAAAGTTTTTTGGTTAAAATATCAACTCTGGCATTTTTTGTTGAATATTGATCTTTCTGGTTAAATTCGACTGTTTTTGATTTGAAATTAAATATTTTTTTTTGCAATATAAGCTATTATATTTTTTGTTAAGAATTGACGTGTTTTGATTGGAAATTCAACTACTTGGTTGAACTGCTTGATAAAACTTTCATTGGTTTGATTAATGCTTTTTTTAGTTGAAAATTCCAGTATTTTGTTAAAAATTTAATTATTTTGTTGAACATGCGTCTTTTTAGATACAAAATTTAATTTTTTTTTTAATGAAAATTTAACTGTATTCTAAAAAATTCGTCTCCTGGGCTTGAAAATTGATTTATTCGGTTAATAATGCCGCTGATTTTGGTTTAACTTTAATATAAATATTTGCTTAAAAATTCGGCATTAATTACAGTAAGTGTAGAAATAATAATTTGCGAGATTATCAAGCAGGCTCTCATTCTATAATTATAATTTATATATAAAAGAAAAGTTAGACCACTAGTCAAGAAAAGTAAATATAAAATCAGAACAGAAGAAGAGAAGAAAATGCAAAACGACTTTGAAGGATGCAAGGAACTGTTTCATAAATGGACGTCCATCATTATGAAATGAGGCAAAAGTACAGAGTTTGTCAACATGAGAAATAGCAAGAGTGAAATGCTATATAATACAGACGGTATACTAGATGCTTTGAGAGACTCTTTTAACGAATTCTTAGACGATGAAGCTATAGGGCACTACAACTGTGATATAGAACACGATGTGTCAGAAAACTCAATTGAGAGAGTCTGTGCCTCTGAGGTTAGAAATATAATTAGAAACTTAAAAAATTGTGAGGGTGCTGGTGTAGACAGTATAAACAATAATATGCTCAAATAGGATGGCGACTACATACATCACAGGTTGTGCCTATTGATAAATTTATGTACCGGGATAGGAGAAGTTGCAGATGACAAGGAAAGTAAAGATAAAATCAGAACAGAAGAAGAGAAGAAAATGGTAAACGACTTTGAAGGATGCAAAGAACTGTTTCATAAATGGGCGTCCATCATGATGAAGGGAGGTAAAAGTACAGAGTTTGTCAACATGAGAAACAGCAAGAGTGAAATGCTATATAATACAGACGGGATACTAGACGCTTTGATAGACTCTTTTAGGGAATTCTTAGAAGATGAATCTGTAGGGCAATACAACTGTCATATAGAACACGATGCGTTAGAAAACTAAATTGAGAAAGTCTGTGCCTCTGAGGTTAAGAATATAATTAGGAACGTAAAAAATTGTGGGGCTGCTGGTATAGACAGTATAAACAATAATATGGTCAAATAGGATGGCGAATACATACCTCACAGGTTGTGCGTATTGATAAATTTATGTATCGAGATAGGAGAAGTTCCAGATGACAAGGAAAGTAAAGATAAAATCAGAACAGAAGAAGAGAAGAAAATGCAAAACAACTTTGAAGGATGCAAGAAACTGTTACATAAATGGACGTCGATCATGATGAAGGGAGGTAAAAGTACAGAGTTTGCCAACATGAGAAACAGCAAGAGTGAAATGCTATATAATACAGACGGGATACTAGACGCTTTGATAGACTCTTTTAGGGAATTCTTAGAAGATGAAGCTATAGGGCACTACGACTGTGATATAGAACACGATGTGTTAGAAAACTCAATTGAGAGAGTCTGTACTTCTGAGGTTAGGAATATAATTAGGAACTTCCAAAATTGTAAGGCTGCTGGTGTAGACAGTATTAACAATAATATGCTTAAATAGGATGGCGACTACATACCTTACAACTTCCAAAATTGTAAGGCTGCTGGTGTAGACAGTATTGACAATAATATGCTTAAATAGGATGGCGACTACATACCTTACAGGTTGTGAGTATTGATAAATTAATGTATCGAGATAGGAGAAGTTCCAGATGACTGAAGAAAAGCGATTATCGTACCAATATACAATGGAAATGTAGATAAAAGCAACTACAATAATTACAGAGGTACCAGCTTATTAAGTATCGTAAGTAAAATATATTCAAAAATACCTAATAGTAGGGTATTTTTAAAATAACAGAAGAACAGATATGGGAAGTCCAAAGTGGATTCATGCCAGGATGATCTTGTACGGATCAAATATTTAGCTCAAGGAAGATCACAGAACAAAGTTTGAGAGTGAGGAAAAAAGTTTTCTGTCCATTTGTTGTCCTAGAAAAATCTTTTGACAAGGTAAATAGAAGTAAACTTTGGGAAGTCCTTGAAGAGTACGGAGCCAATGGATGGCTCCTACAAGCTCATGGCTATTTATCATATTTATGGATGAGTGTCTAAGAATGGCCCTCTTTGACGAAGAAGGTGTAGATCTTGAAACAGTGAGGGTACGTGGGTTAGCTTTGGTAATTAACGTATCTTGCTCATCGCACACGATGCTTTCCCCAATCACCGCAGGCCGGAACGAGCCAATACGCTTGCTCAGAAAAATCTCTGTTCAAATGCGCATTTGCAGGGTGAAGGAGTAAATTGGGGATGCGCATGTCATAGCTTAGTTCTCTAGAGGACTAAATGCCACTCCAGTTTGCTGTGACGTCAACAATGGAAAAAAACACCAACTTGGATTCTTCTGAATGAGTTTTATTATTTTCAACTTCGTTTACCTCATTATAAACATATTGTAAAATGTTTATAAGCGAACACAACTTTGACATGAAACATAAAAAAAAATTATGCTATCTTAATAATTCTCTGAATGACGTGATGTCTACCTAAAACATATATTAAAGTAATTTAATTTTAATTTCAAGTAATATAATTTTAATTTTAGTTCGATATATTCAATGTGAAGTATATAATTTTTCCGGGCAATAGATTCTGAGGCACAACTGTGCAAATATGTTAATTTTCTTCTAAAAAAATAATTTATTTGTAACGCAGTAAGTTGCAAACGGTTCATCCTAAGAAAAAATTGAAAGAGCCAAGAAAGTTTTATTTTTGTTCAGAGATGCTAAGAATGTTTTTGTAGAAAAATTTCATTAATATTAAATGAAGTTGTAAAAAAAATTAAACAAAAACTAATCAGAGTTCTGAAAAACCAACTAAGATATTCGTAATCAAGAGACTTTTTCTAACCTTTCGAACAAATGTATCTCGGGGACCTATTAGTCGTGGTGATCGCTGTGGACTTTACACCCAATAGATCCAAGTTCGATTCCTGCTGGAGGTGGATTCTTCATTGCATTTTTCTGTTTTATGTACGTCAACATTTCTAATTATGTTAAGTGTTTGAATTAAATATGAATAATAATAACTATGTTTATTATAATCTAGACTGAAAGAATCCAGTTGTTCATATAGGAAAATATGTATTACATTTAAAGTACGAACTATTTTATTGCACTCGCGCATGGTTCAAGCCAAAGAAATATTTATTTTAATTGGACTAAATTTTTTTTGTTCAAAAACCTCAATTTTTTTCTTTCTTGGTTCAATATTCGGCTATTTTGTTTCCAAATTTATCTCTTTTAGTAAAAAAAAAAACAAACTGATTTTTTTGTTCAAAATTCAACTGTTTTGGTAAAACATCATTCTGATTTTTTATGGATTCATCCCTTTTGTTGAAGTTTGTTGTTGTTTTTGAAATCAACTGTGTTTCATTGCAAATCAAAATCTTTTTTGTTTGAAATAATATCAACTATTATATTTTTCTATGAGAATTCATTCAAAAATTCGGTTCGAAAATGTAACCATTTTGTAGAGAAATCGTCTTTCTGGCTTGTAAATACAACAATTCACTTGCCATTCTCCGTTTGGCTTGAAAATTCAACTCTTCTGGTGAAAATTCATCTTTTTGGTTGAAAATTCAACTAGTTTCTCAAAAAGTCATCTCAGAAAATTAAAACATTTGGAGTCTTAAATCTAGACTAAGTTTATTGAATTAATTCGAACCAATTTTAAGGTACAAAAATTATAAGCATTATTCTCTGCAGTCAGGCAAATGGTATTCTCGACTATTTTATCACTCGAAAGTTAGGATTTGCATAGTAGAATTTCAAAATGAAAAAACAGTTTTGAATCCTATGAAAGTAAAGTCTATTGCTCATTTTGAATTTGATTTCAAATATATATTTTTGTTCATTTGCCTCAATATATTGTCTATTTTTTATTCACTTTAACTAATGCCTATTTATTTTTAAATTAAGTTTGTATTAACTATCATCTTAATTATTTTGATTTTTCAATTATAAAATGAACGAAGTGAAAAAAGTAACTTCTTATGTAACTTAAAGTTACTTCATATAGTAACTATGACTAGTTAGACTTACAAGTAACGTAACTGTAACAAGTTACTTAAGAAAAATAACTTATCCAACACTAAATGTAATAATAGACAAAAACTTAGAATCAGAAAATCACTCTTTTATTTTTATGAACATTGAAGAATTCAAATACATCTCAAATTTTCAATATTTCGAACAACTTTCTTGTTTTATCAATAACGATTGGGATTTTCATGTCGACCGGAAACGCGTGAATTCTGAGTTTGAGGGGGTTCCTCGGGTGCGGCGGGACGTATTTGTGCAACTGGATATCCTTCGCGAAATGGATGTGGAAAAGCTCCAACTGGCGGTTCTTGTCCAAGTATCACAGGTTGACGTTGAAACATATGGTTATATGAATATCCAAGGTTATTTCCAATTATTGGAAGATTTAAAAGATGTAAATTATAGTTATTGGGCGGATTTACATTTCCCGCCAACAAGTTCTGGTCGACAACCTGCTCATTTCCCCTGTATAAATATGAAAAAGAATATTATGGATTAACGAAGTTAAAAGGGACAGTCCACGACTCGTCCTCGCACTTTTACCCTTCTCGTATTTTCCTTACCCGGGAAAACCTATATCCATGAACTAATTGTTACTTGACTGCGAAATTGAAAAGGGAACTGCTGGAACTTTTAGTACCTTATGAAACTATGGATAGCTCTCAGTATAATAATAATAATAGCTTTTTAGGATGTCGATTCGGATGGCATTTCAAACTTGTTGAATCCAACATGCTGTTTTCTAAATGATTTTACGACTTTTCAGTCCGATCGATATTCTATTTCTTCCAGACTGGAGACTATCAATTTTGAATTTTATCACTTTATTATGAAATGCGTACAACGTTATAACTTGAACTATCACCTAGGCTTGCCGGACTGCTAAAAGTTTTTCAAAAAACGATGGGCTTTTGTTTATTTTTCGAATTAAGGTGTTCAGAGATAAATCAGGCGGTTTCTTAAAAAAAAAGGTATTAATAATTGATGGCACGAATTACTTCCTGGATATATATTTTCTTGAGTAAGGAAAATAGTAGATGGGTAAAAGTGCGCTGGTGGCGGAGGACTGTCTGCCGTCACCACAGGCATGGGGACGAGTCGTGGATCGCTCAGTTAAAAGTTATTTGAAGGTAACTAAATTTTCACACAGCTTATAAACAAATTTCGAAATAATCTAAAATTCAAATTTTCTTTAAATTGACTTAACCGGTTTTAATAGCTCAAATATATGTCACACGGGGTATTAAGGCAGTTAAAAAACATGGAGAATCTATTCATCTGAATAGAAACGGAAAAGAAATTATGGTAATTTTTTAACCGTTTTTTCAAATGATTTTTTCGCAACACCGCCTTTCTTATTATTTTTTAACTGGGGGGGGGGGGGGCAAGAAATTTCATCGATGACTATTACCATTCTTGACCATAATGATGAAGATTTGCAGGAGCATTATTGACCCCCTGTTCTTGACTATTGGATCTCTGCGGAGATGCGTTGAGGTCCAATCTAGGCGGTCTATAATTCCGATTACTTGATTCTGTAAACAGACGATAAACAATATTATAGA
The DNA here is from genome assembly GCA_932195095.1 of Andricus curvator. Lineage (NCBI taxonomy): Eukaryota > Metazoa > Arthropoda > Insecta > Hymenoptera > Cynipidae > Andricus > Andricus curvator. Next base: position 74,829 of record CAKNYM010047357.1, on the reverse strand, counting down.
TTATTGAAATTGAAAATTATTTGTAAAGATGGTATCTCATCCTACCACAAAAATCTGTTTGGTTATCCAAAATCCCGGTCAGAAAAAACATTACTGTTTTTTAAATTCTCTTCATAATGAGAAGTTTTTAGTTTGATGTGAAAACTTACTATCAGGGATTCCTTTGAATCTCTACGTTTCAAAACCCCCTAAATCAGAAAAAAACCACATAGAAAGATCAAATTTGTTAACCAGCATTTTCTGACAGACGATTCTGGTTTTACCCACCAAAAAAATGATGAATATACAAAAGTTGTTTACCTGAAAAAGGACTATAAATTTGTTATTTATCATTTTTCCATAGGATGCGTGGTTTTTTTCTTTTAATCGTAAGGATCAACATTGAAAATAGAGAAATTAAATTTTTGGGAAAACAAAACAAGGCACAAAAAGATTAATGAAGAAAAGTTGTTTGTCCAAAAAAGATTTATATATTTATATATTTTTGATGGGGCGCGAAGTTTCTGTTTTAGTCGTAGAAAATGACATTTACTCAAAAAGATCCACAAATTTGCTATTCATTTTTTTTAATTGAAATACATTGAAAATAAAAACATTAACTTGTTGGCAAAACGATACAAGCTACAATAAAAATTTTCGGCTAAATTATATCTACAAATTTGCTTAAAACAACTTTACGCTAGGGCGTGCATTTTTATGTAAATCGTAAAAAATAACATTAAAAATATTAAAAAATAGAATATTCAGAAGTACATATGAATTTTCAAAAAAAAAAAAAAAAAAAAAAATACTTTTCAAACAAATTTGGGCTTTCCACCAAAATAGTTAAATTTTTAACAAAACATATGAATTTTTAACGGAATGGTTTAACTTTCATACCAAAAGTATTAATTTTCAAGGAAAAAAGATATTTCTTCTTATTTAAAAAAAATTTTTAAATGAGAAAAATTTGGTTTTGAAGCCAAAACTCTTAAAGGAAACTGACCTTTTTTTAGATTGTTAAACTAGGTCGTTTCAAACTTCCGTTGAATTTTCATACCGAAAATATTAAATTTCTACAAAAAAATTTATTTTGAACCAAATAGTTGAATCTTTTGGCAAAATATTTTAATTCTCCACCCCTCAAAAAAACGAATTTTAAACAAAATAGTTGGAGTTTCAACCAAAAAAATGAATTTTTAAGTGAAATTATGAATCTTTAACGAAACAACTGAATTTTGAACAAATTAGATCAACTTTCAAGAAAGTAGTTAAATCTTCAACCAGAAATTACAAATTTTCCAAAAAATGGCTAAAGCCTCTTCAGAAATTTTTTTATTAGCAGAGATGAATTTCCTAACCAAAATCAAAACTCTTGAAAAAAAAGAGTTGAATTTTGAACAATAATGTTCAGATTTTTTTACCAAAAGAGATGAATTTTGAAACGAAAAAGCTGATTTAAAAAAAAATAAAGGCATAATCAAGCCAAGAAAACCAATTTTCTACAAAACAGTTCCAGTTTTAAACCGAAACATGAATTTTAACAAAAACAAAGTTACTTTTCAACCAAATAAAATAGTTCAATTTTTAACAAAATGCATGAATGTTCAACCAAAATAGATAAAGTCTCGATGAAAAATATAATAGTTGAAATTATATTAACCGAAATGAATTTTTTATTTAAATAAAAAAAAATAAATAAATGAATAAAATAAATAAATAAATAAAATAAAAACCAAAAAAAAATAGATTTTTTCACCAAAAGAGATAAATTTTGAAACGGAAAATTTGAATTTCGTACCAAGAAAGAAAAAAAAATGTTTACTATGTTGAATTGTTGAATATTCCAGCCAAAAAGATAAATTTTCTACTAAACAGTAACGTAGCATTTTTGAACCAAAAATATGAATCATCAACAAAAAAGTTATATTTCCACCAAACAGTTAAACTTTTCACCAAAATAGTTGAAATTTGAAAAAATACGATTTTGAGGATTTAATGGTCAGTGTGAAAATCTTATAATTTTACATCTATTACTAAATGCAATAATATTTGTTTTATTTCTATAAATGTATAGATGGCAAGCTTATTAAGTTTGGCCTGAAATGAGCCCTGGTTTAGGTTCATTGGCCTCGTGGATATAACCACGGTTCGCCAGAAGGAAGTTTAAATGAAAATGTTTTGTTGCCTTAAAATTCATATTTATTATGAGTTTTAGATGTGCTAGGAATATTCTGATCTACTTTTTAAAATCATCTCACGTGGCCAATTTATTAAAAATAGCATTTTAATAAAAAAATATCGTTTTACGAGTATCATTATCTGCTTATTATATGAATATAATAGCAAATAAGAAAATAATTATCTATCATTTAAATAGCATTAAAATTAATGTTGTTTATCATATGTATAACAATTTAAAATACTTTTAACAATGGAAAACAAAGAATACGTAACAATAATGTAAACAGAATGTAGAAAATCGTGACATAATAATTACTGGTTTGACAAATAACGCAAGTTGTTGCCCGTGTATTTGGTGTGATGTCACGAAACCTAATTTAAGTTCATGTGGTACTTTGAGAACACCAGCTAGTTGTCTTTCTAGTTATAATGATTGGTATAATAATGGAAGAGAAAAAAAAAGATTAAAGATTTCAAAACTTGTGTCAATCCACCTTTGTTTTGTTCAGATGAAGATCAATTAATTTTGGATGTAATTCCTCCTCCAGAACCGCATCTTTTGCTAGGCTACGTTAATACGCTCTACAGTAACATGCATAAACTGTATCCTGATATTGCTTCACAATGGGTGCAAAAAAGTCAAGTTGCAACAAGTTACGCAAATAGTGGTCAGTTTTGATTTGATGGAAATGCATGTAATGCATTACTTAACAATGTTGACAAACTTCATAATATATGTGATAGATAAAGCAGTTGGAGGTTTAGCAGGTTGCATGGCGTACGACGTACATAGATAATTTTCAAAAGTTTAAAACAGTAGTTAACGAATGTTTTTCACTGCGAAATTACTACCAGATTTCAAACAACATATTGAAGAATTTCCAAAACGTTATAAACCTTTAGGAATTTCAGTAACACCGAAACTGCATACGATTTTTTTTCACGTAGCACAATTTTTTTCAAAACATAAGATGACCCTAGGATTTTTTGGAGAGTAAGCTACAAAATGTGTGCATCATGACTTCAACAAAAGTGGAAATATCATAAAGTATCGAAACTCAACGAAAATTACAAGACGAATTTACTTCGAGCTGTGCGCAGCTATAATAGTATATGCATGTATAGATTCATAGAAGCTTATTTTCAATATAACATCCATTGTATTTGATAAACATCTATTAATTTTTTTTTTTAATCTCTTTGTACTCTCCATGTATTACATTATGTAAAATATTTGAATGAGACACAGTTGTTTGCTCATTTATTATTATATTTATATAATAAAAAATTCTGATAATCGTAAAATAACATTTTTTCATTCAAATCGTATTTTTAATAAATTGGCCACGTGAACTGATTTTAAAAACTAGATCAGAATATTCCTAGTACATCTAGAAATCATAATCAATATGAATTTCAAGGCAACAAAACATTTTCATTTAAACTTCCTTCTGGCGAACCGTGATAACATCATCACGCGAGAAAAACAAAAATAAAATACTGATTTTTAAGGAATTTTGTACTTCGACTTCAACTGTTGGCAGGAGCTAGAATAATGAATTTATTAATTCGATATTTTATAAAAATGATCTTTAGAACTTGACCTTTAATTTCAGCCCGTGAAATTTAAAAAATCTTCAAAGGGTTCATTAAATAATAATTCTTATGTGCAACATAAAAATTATTATTTCATGAACCCTTAAAGACTTTTCGATTTTAGCGGCTTAAATGAGAGGTAAAATCATAAAAATCAGTGTTCAGAAATATCAAGTTAATAAATTCATTTTCCTAGCTCCTGCCAAGAGTTGAAGTTGAAGAACAAAATTTTGATGAATTGAAATTTTAGGTCTGTCTTTCTCGAATGATAATGTAATCCCTACCAACCCAAATTACTTCAACTAGGGTTCATTTAACGCAGAAATGGATGAACTTTCCAACGAATTAAAGAAAAATACTTTTCTCTGTATTCAGGATGGCGCTATCACATGTGGAAGGGAATGCTAATTAGTTAGTCGATAGCTTATAAATCACACACAGGATTTGTTGTACTTATTCCGAATGTTCTTATTTAAAAAGCAATACATTGTCAATGGTTGCGAAAATGAAGCGAAAGCCAGCAATTTCCTTAAAAAAAATTTAATTTTTAAGGATTATACTTACCAACAGAATTGAAGAAAACCACAAAGGTCAAGAGGAGGGTACCCAAGACGTGCTTCATTTTTTCAAATGAAAGAGGCAGATTTAGAGATGATTCGCGATTATATACTCTATTCCCCACCTTTTCTCGTTGTATTAGACACTGTCCAAAAAATTAGTGGTGGGAGAATCAGATACGGTATTTGTGATTTTACAGTACAATTTTTGATGTAAGTTCTTGTGAAATCACTAACATTGTTTAAAGTGTACATATAAGCATATGCGTGAGTTTCATTGATGATCGATGAAAAGCGACGAATTTAGTTTACATAGTTGCTAAATTGAGACAAACAGTAACATATTTTTCTTTTCTATCCTTATAGGAAAATTCCTCTAAACTTCTAAACATTCTCCGAGTGACAATAAATAATGATATTGAATTTTTCATATTTATATTGTATTTTTATTAAATAATATTAAATGTTTGTCCATGTTTAGGGCTGAGCAGCAAGCCAAGAAGAGAACATTCTAATTTCTGTAATTGAAAGTACGTTTTTTTAACAAACAGAAACTTGGGAAATCAAATTGTGCAACAAAATTGCACGAGAAGGCTTAAAAAAATGTTCTCTAAAAAACTTTTTTTAGAAACAAATAGTCAAGAAAATCAATTTTTGCAAAATAATTGCACAAAAAGAGTTAAAATGACATAAATATGTTCAAAAGTAACATTGTAAACGGCTCATTAGAGACAAATATATGACAATTGTAAAAAGACGGAGAAAAAAAAAGAAACGCCCAAATCACTTCGCTCTCATTTCTTTATTATTTATCCGTCTTTTTTATACTACCAGGATCCAACATGTTACAAGGCCTTTTAGGACTCCTCTTCAGGAATATTTGGATAGTTAACTAATAAGGAATATTTTTATATTATGCTAATAATTATTAAAAACAGATTTGAATTTGAAGTTGATTATTAAGGAATTATCAATATTTGTTTATCTTCAATATTTCTGAGAACTTATTGTTCCTTTAAAAAAATAGATAAAATAAAATTTTGAACTTTAAGTAGCATCTCAATCCAACAATCTTCAGAGTTTATTTAACTAGTCATCGGTTTAAAATATCTGACGAAAACAAAATCAAGGAAGCTTCAATTTCAATCTATAATAAAAACTTATTTTTCTGTAATTTTTTCCTGTCTGGAAGGTCTTTTCTGGTCCAGGACTGATGCTGATCAGCTATGATGATATTCCACTCATACTTATTCGAAATTCTCGTCGGTTTTTTTTTGGACCTTCTCATTGTCACCAAAATTTAAAAACAAAGCAACCAAAGTGAATTTTGGAAAAGTGGAAGTAGGAATGAATGTTTAGTTTTACTTTATTAGATTCTTTCTCAAAATAGTACTTTTCATGGAAAATTTGAATTTTTTAATTTAATAAATCATAAAAATCACAGAAACCTTAAGAATATATTGAAAGGTAAAGAATGATAAAAAGCTGGTGAGATCTAAAATATGTGAGGGACACATTGAAGAGATCATGAAGGTGAATGAGGTAAGATAAAATAGATTGGCTTCGTATTATTGTGAAAACAATGGAAACGCAATCTATTTTATGTTACCTCAATTTTTAACTGAAATGATGAACCTTGAGTCAAAAAAGGAATTTTTAACAAAGAAGCTCAAACAATTATTTGAGTTTTCAATCAAAAAAGATTAATTGTTAACTAAAAATTAAATAGTTGATATTTCATCCCAAACAGATTTTACTTTTGTATCAAAAATACTTAAGCTTAAACAGAAAAAAAGAACTATAAAAAAATGTAATATTTGATATTTCTACCAAAAATATGTTAATTTTAAATTTTAAAAAATAGTTGAATTCCATTCGAAATGACAAATTTTCAAGAAAACAGTTGAATTCTCAAACCAAGTAGATTAAGTTTTAATCAACCGTTAATTTTTTACTGTAAACTGTACGCAGTAGATTCAGAACATATTAAAAATGTATGATTTTTTTGGTATTTCGGTACACCAGGAGCTAATTTATTAAAAACTAATTATCCGATTGGTCCAAAAATTTGAAAAGAAGTTGTTTGGATGAAACTGTAGTGAAAGTTGTTATCAAATTCTGATTCATCGGTTATACGTTATATATATTGAAAGCAAAAAATGTATAAAAACCTGGCGAGATTTTTTCTTTTATCTAGTAATAATTGTCTCACCAAGTTTTTGTATTTTTTTTCTTTTAGGTAATTCTTTTAAAGCTTCTGAAATATGTGAGAGTCACACATTAAAGATATTGTTATCAAGGTGAGTGAGGTAAGATAGAATAGATCGACTTCGTAATATTTTTATAACAATAAGAAGGCAATCTATTTGATCTTACTTCATTTACCTTCATGAGAATTTCTAATGTGTGCTCTCACATATTTCAAAAGCTTCGACCGAATTTGCTGAATACAACAAAATTATGAAATCTTGGCAGGATAATTTTTAATACATAAAAGAAAAAATCTCGCTACGTTTTCATAATGTTTTTCCCCTCCAATACATTGTCATATACATATTTTTAAAGTTGTGCTGAAAATTGCTAAACTCACAGGAAAAAATTCAAAAATATATATTTTGCACTTGAGACAAAAATAAAGTTGACGTGTTTCGCCAAAAAAACTTAATGGGGGTAGCTACCCCTAAACACTTTTTAGTTGCTGTCTATGATAATGTACACTTTTTATACACGAAGACAATTGGCAAAATAGTTTTAAAACGAAGGAAGTAAAATAGACTCCATCCAACTTGAATAAAAAAATTAGGCGGGGGCAAACCACCCACCAATTATGTAGAAAATTGCAAAATAAGTCTCAAATCGAGCAAAAAAATCCGAAGAAAATACGTGTTGCACACAAAAAATGGGATGAAGGTATTCATGTATTTTTGAGAAAAAAAAAAGCATTGAAGATTGTAACTACCCCTGAACTATTTTTATACGAAAAAACATTAAAATCATTAAAAAGTATACATATTTTATAGATAAAAATAGTATGTTCAGGTCAAATTTACAATCTTTTGTGTCCTAGCCAGTATATCGAAGATTTATTCTTCATACTTTGAACAATAATGATATTCGTCAAAAAAGTGTTTAAAACATAATGATTTCTTACACCACGAACATCGAATCACAGCGATATTAGTATAACCCAATATTTTAAAATCTGTTTTACAAGAATCACCGAAACTAAAGTCCACCGGATTTTCGAATTTACCTGGTTTTCCTGCAATATATCCGCTTTTGTACAATGAATATTTAAAAAGATTAGTATATCTTGGCAACGTTAATTGATTATGTACCAAAGACTGAAGCTTAATAATATTATTCCTGATATGTAAATTGATATCGTAATTCATCAAAATAACAGAATCGGAATAGTGTCGCACATAAGTTTTCCAAACTGTAAACCCAAATACATCTAAAGGTTGAATTTTCCCTGATGTTCCTGTTGGAATAATTTTAAGATGTAAAATTTTATCGCAGGATGTTGCTTCTTCTACTACAGTTGGGCAATGACCAGTCCATGATTCAAGGAGTAAAACGCTATTTGGTCCCACATTTGGAAAATAAATTTCCTCCAAACAAATCTTGACGTGTTCTGCAAATAATGAAACCAATTATTATTGCTTTCATACCATTCTTAATAGAAGTAGATAACGTAATGATACCTGAGCTAAGTTTTCCCAATTTTGAATCATGTACGTACACATTACTCGGCCTAAATAATGTCCTATCTACAATTGGTCCAAATTTTCCGCTCTGTTCTTTTAGAACTAGAAATAGAGGTGAAAGAAGTTTCCCGTCAGCAGATATTAGTGGTTGGATAGTGTAATTTTGGGTCGTGGACAAAATAGACTGGACAACGCATTCCACCTTTTTTTTCTCCTTCAACAGCCAAAGTTTTCCTGGAATTAATTTTCAATTGAAAAAAACTTTGATCTGAATTATAAACATTCTGTACTCTAACATTTGCTATCTCTTGCTTCACACTGGCTACAAATGCATGTGCGTTCATTTTTAACTCATCGAAATTTTCCAAACTCTTTCTGGTAAGGTTCATTTTTCTGGAAACTATTCTGTTCGCTTTCAAAAGCAAGCCATGTTCGAGAAGCCGTGAAGCGAAAATCTTCATGGCTAACCTCTTTTTTTGCCTATAATGCCCATCTGCGTATGTCTTTATCGTCAACAATTAGCCCGTTATCAACTGCTTTTGTGAATTTTTCTAATGTAATCTCACATATCCTAGCAACTTTTTCTCTATAAGTACCGCCTGTCCACTTCTGCAGTATTCGACTGCTCTTAATTCATAGTCGTATGATAGTTCTTCCTCATCTTTTGTGAATCTATCCGTAAGTGAAAAAGGCGAATCAGGAATATGGTGTTGAATATCATCTTCTATGATTTGTCCATCTGCATTTTCGAAAGGTTCTTGAAAATCTAAGGAATATTCAATTATCGTCTCCACCCCGTTAAATTCTTTCATGGAATCCAACAAAATTGCTTCAAAATGATCCTTTAATTCAATTTCCTTATCGTTTGTCGGAGTTTCTTTTATATTAAATGTTTGGAATGTAGCAAGCAGTAAATTTATAACATTCAAAGGATTCACCTTCATTTTCAAACCTGTGAAAAGGTTGAAAAATTTTATGTAAAAGCAACAGTGAATACTAAAATATAAGTAAAAAATCTAAATTAAAGTGTAAGACCTATACATTTGGACACTTTCAAACAACTTTTATATTTTTTAAAGATTTTTCCATACCAGGAGACAACTGAAAAAATTTTAACAGAAAATCCAAATTTTTCCCGGCCAAGCATATATTATCGGTTTTTCACAGCCATGGCTTATGATTGTAAACTCACTCGGAAAAAACGGAACAATTGTTGAGAAATCCAGTATCAGAAACGAAAAACTTGCAAAAGAAGAGGTCTAATTAATTTCCTTTTCAAAAGTATTTTTACGGCATTAAATTTAATTTTAATGTAGATGAAAGCGGTTAGTTTTTTCGTCGCCAGGAAAAAGTTCACATCGTCCAAAGATTACTTTTTTACTAGAGTTTCAAATAAATAATTTTTAATAAAAATGTTCTCTGAGCGTCTCTGTTTCATTTTGTGAACAAACAACATCCATTATCAAAGAAGTAAGGTAGTTTATTCAGAGTCTAAAGAGATGCGAACGTGTGGCAGATGGTCACACTTTTGAACTGTTGTTGTCAACTTTTGCAATTTAATAAACAAGTAGTTGCAAAAAATTCGGAATTTTTCATGTATAATATCGAAATTGGAAAATTTATTGGTTACCTTACCGTTCTGTTCGATGATTTTTGTTTTGTTCTGCGATTCCTGTCAAGTTTGTTGGTCTCTGCTTCTTTGCGTTAGGGATTATAATGTTCCTGGTTTTCGGGATGAATGTGAGTCCCCGTTCCGGAACTTTACAGACTTTTCGAAGTAACTTTACTCACGCAGAATTTTTTGAAAGAACAAATCGGTTTAAATTCAACAGAGTGCAGAATTTGCAACTTGAAGTGAACGGTTCGATAGAATTCAAGTAAAGTAACCGTGTTAAAAACTAGACTGAACTAAACTAATTGTAAGCGAATTAGGGCAGAGTAACGGCGTTGAAAGCTACACTGAATCCTCTTTCGAATTCTGGGGTTTTTATATTGCAAGTTTTCGTACATTATTCACGTAATAGCTGTTATTTTCCAGTTCAATCTTGGCACGGACCAGTTTCTATCCTGGTTTGAGTCGCCTTATTTTTTTCACAAGATAAAATTTATCACAGGATGTACAATAATAGAATCGCTGACGACATATTTAAAAATGACGAATGACAAAACATTTTCAAATTATTTCAACAGAAACAACAGGAAAGATTCAATATTCGTTGTCAGCTATTCCATTATTGTACATTCTGTGCTAAATTTTATCTTGCGACAAAAACAAGGTGATTCATTTACAACAGCTCGCATACCTTAAAATTAAACAAACTTTGAAAATAATGCGAACAAGATTCAATTAAAAGGTTAATATGTGAAACAATTAAGGGGTAGTTACCCTCTTCAATGCTCTTTTTTTCTTAAAAATACATAAATACCTTCATCCTCTTTTTTGTGTGCAACACGTATTTTCTTCGGATTTTTTGGCTCGCTTTTAGACTTATTTTGCAATTTTCCACATAATTTGAGGGTGGTTTATCCCCGCCTAATTTTTGTATTTATGTTGGATTGACTCTATTTTACTTCCTTCCGTTATAAAACTAATTTCCCAATTTTTTTGTGTATGGAAAGTATATATTATCATAGACATAAAATAAAAAGTGGTTAGGGGTAGCTACCCCCACTATTTTATTTTTTTTTTATTTTTGGCGAAACACGACAACTTTATTTTTGACTTAGGTGCCAAATATATATTTTTAAAAAATTTTCTCGTATGAATTTAGCAATTTTCAGTACATTCATGTTAGGGATTTATTTTTTTTAAACAATACTTATTTGCTCTAGAGTTAAGTTGGCAGAAGTGTCGATGCGTACGTGCGTAGTTGCGAGTGGCCGGCGAGTCAGTCGATTGGAGTCCGTCTGTATGTCGGTTGGTGTCGAAATCGAAGCGGGGCATAAGGCCGAAATTAGCGCTTGGCAAAAGGCCGATAAAGCGGGGTTCAAGAACCGAAAGAAAGAGAACGTTATCCTCAGTTATCGTGTTAACTTTGGGCAGAAGTGCCGACTTGAACTGTTATTTGTTTGACTACTATTTTATCAATAAACTCCTTATAACATTACGTGAAGTGGATTCGCAAATTCTTTTATCCCTGATTTCTGAATTTGGCGGTATATTATAACAAATTTATAAGTGTGGGGTTTGCTAAAAAGTGTTTCCTATTGTTCTCAGTGCAGTGGAATTAATTTTCTTATGTGAAATGGGCCAAAAGTGAAATTTTCGAAGCATTTTTCAAAATGGCGGCCATGCAAGTTTGAACGTGCCAGCGTGGCAGCCGAGACATAGAAGGTGTTGGTAACTGTGGATGGAATGAGTCGATAAAGAAGATAAGTTCGGTTACCAATATAGTGCGTCCTTCGAATCTTGGATAAAGTGACAGTCTAGTTTAACTGTTAGATGTATCAGTGACGTATCAAAATGAGTTCACCAGAAGACAAGCGAGAAAGAGAGCAAGCGGCTCTTGAACTTCAGAATCGTCAACAGGCTGAAAAAGAACGAGCGATGCTTGAATTCCAGATTCAACGGCAGCAACTGAACCAGCAGCAACAGAATACGGGATCGGACGTCTTTACTCCAGCTAGTTCCAGAACGAATGATAACCCTGGGCAGAATAGAGCTCAATTTCAACCTCAACAACAGCCCGCTGTCGATCAAATGAATCAGCTGTTGGCAGCGATGACTGCTTTGTTGAAGCAAAGTTCGACTTTGACGGAAGTTGTTATTCAGGATCGTCCAAGAGAGACTATGTACAGTGTCTTGCCTGACCTGTCACATAATATTGCCAATTTTGATGGAGTGGAGAGTGCCTCCGAAGCCAAATCATGGTTGAAACAATTGGAATCTACAGCTATACTGCATCATTGGACGGAAGCTGTTGCTTTTGAGACAGCGAGGTCTCATCTGAAAAAGGCTGCAAGAAACTGGTACCTTAGCCGCCAGGACAAAATTGTTGATTGGGAAACGTTCATATCCGAATTTAAAGGAACATTTTTATTTGAAAAGACACTTACCCAGAGATGGCGAGAAATGGAACAGAGGAGCTAACAACCTGGAGAAAATACTAGGGAGTATTTCTTTCATAAAGCAAGATTGTGCAAAGATCTTGGACTAACTTTTAAAGAAACCAAGGCACAAATAGCAATCGGTCAATGGTCAAAGGATCTCGCCAGCAACATAATGGCAACGGGTCATCTCGAGCACGATGATTTAATGGAGAGCATCCAGGAAATGGAGGCGCTAGAAAACGCAAGAAAACAGCGCATCTCGTCAAGAAAGAAAGAAGCGTCTTCGGAGCTCTTCCAGTCTTCAGCTTCACATCGAAAACCGATTTCAGACTCAAAATGAACATATCAGCAAGCGTCAACGTCGCAGTCAGGTAACGAGAAAGCGAACACCGAAGATTCACGTAAGTGTTACCGATGTAATAAGACAGGCCATATCGCTAAAAATTGTACCGAAAAACGCGAGATTAAATGTTTTAGGTGTAATGAGATCGGGCATATCGCTACATCGTGTACAAAACCAAAAAAGCTTTCGAACGCGGAAGTTAATGTTGTCAATCGTAATTTGGAAAACAATAGAGCTAAATATGAAAAGAAAATTCAGATAGGCGAATATTTCTTGAACGCGTCAATTGATCCGGGAAGTAGTGATTGTACAATAAAGGCTTCAGTGGTTTTGGCTAAAGGGTTTAACGTTATTCGTATACCTAGTGTCTTAGAAGGTTTTGGAAATTCCCAAAATTTCACAAATTCGTGTGGAATAATTCGAGAGCGATTAACAGTAGATAACGGAACTGCGGAAGATGTTTCTTTTAGAATTGTCCCAGATGATGCTCATGGCTTTGATGTTCTTGTCGGACAGAACTTTACGGAATTACCGCATATTGTATACTATAAAATCGACGATCGATTGGAATTTTGTAACCGTAGTGGATTTGCGTTTGATTTGGATCCGGCTATCGAACCTTCGAATTTTGAAAAAGCAAGTATCACGAAAGACGCTTAACTTCCTCCCGCTACAATTAATTTTATTGATGTACAAGTGCAACCTCAAAGCTTATTCAGTGTCCGAAAGGCAAACAATCAGACGGTAGAATTATGCTTATCGAAGAAGCTCCAAATCTTGAGCCGAGATTTGAACCGGTAGTAGAGTCTGAACTGATAGTCGACCCGGAAGTTACGAAAGAGCAAACCCGCGAATTGCTAAATTTAGTTAACGAATTTTAAATTTTTGTTGCTAAAAGTCTGCTAGAATTAGGGTGTACCGATTTAGTGCAAATGTATATCCAGTTAAAACCCGGAACTGAACCTACCTTTTCAAAACTTCACCGCGCGAGTAATCAGGAACGAAAGATCATGCAAGAGACAGTAAACGAATGGAAGCGGGCTAAACTAGTAACCGATACAGAATCACCTTTCGCTAGTCCCTGTATTCTTATTAAAAAGCAAAATGGAGGACCAAGGATGGTTGTTGACTTTAGAAGACTAAACCAGAACACAGTTAGAATGCATTATCCAATTCCAAATATCGATGATAGTATTGAACATTTATACGGTGTTAGTTTGTTTGCTGTCCTAGATTTAAAATGTGGATACTTACAAATTCCGTTAACAGAAAACGCCAAGGAAAAAACGGCTTTTATAACGCAGGATACCACTGGGCAATTTGAACGGGCTATGTTCGGATTGATGAACGCGCCGTTCTATTTTTCGAAGCTAATGAAAAATTGTTCGGATTATCGAATAAAAACTTAGCTCTCTCGTACTTCCACGACATTTTGATCTATGCTAATTCTTGGGACGAATTAATTGCAAAATTGAGACAGGTTTTTAAATTGCTTAAACAAGCCGGACTAACAATTAATATTAAAAAGTGTAAATTTGTAATGCGCAGCGTTGAATACCTAGGGTTTAAAATTCAAAAGAATGGCATTTCTCTTATGCGATAAGCCGTCGAACCTCGGAAGCTGAAAGGTCGTATCATAGCAGTAAACTTGAGTTGTTGGCGATCGTTTGGGCTCTTGAGCGTTTAAGGCCCTTCCTGATCGGACTCAAGTTTGACGTTATCACAGACTGTCAAGCGCTAGTTTACGTAAACACTAGCAAAACTAAAAATTCAGAAATCATTAGGTGGATCAACTCAATCGCCGAGTATGACTTTGATATCCAGCATCGAAAAGGAGACCGTATGCAACACGTAGACGCCCTTTCTAGAGCTCCAGTCGAGAACGCGCCAGATTCTTCCGATTTAGCTTTCGTTTACAATGTTTCAGTCCAGGAGGATGAAATTTTGCTTTATCAAAGAAGCGATCAAAAGTTGAATCGCAAAATTCTAATTTTAGAAAAGGAAGAGCAGAATCATACACGGAGAGAAAAAGGAGAAGTGCTCGACTATGTGTTGCGTGACGGACTTCTTTATAAAATTGATAGGACGAATCGAGATAAAGAATTATACGTAGTGCCGCAAGCTATGCGAAAGGCTTTAACGATCAAATATCACGATTTTAGTAGTCATTTCGGTGTCGATAGAACACTAGCTCGAATACGAAATCATTACTATTTTCCTGACATGCGAAATTATATTAAGAGACATATTGGAGCGTGTATTGAATGTATACTGTCCAAGAATAAAGTTGGTAAACAACCCGGAGAATTACATCCGGTTCCGGTGGGTAAAAGGCCCTTCGAAAATGTACACCTTGATCACCTTGGACCTTTTATCACGAGTACGCGCGGCAACAAATACGTCCTTGCTTTGATTTGCAATTTAACCAAATTTACGCTATTATATGCAGTTCGAGATGTAAAGAGCAAAACAAATATTAAGAAAATCGAAGAATTTCTAAGTAGATTTGGAGCACCTGTAAGATTTATTACAGACAGGGGAACGTGTTTTACTTTAAGGGAATTTGAAGAATTATGTAAGAAATTCGGAATCCGACACACGTTAAATTCTAGCCGACATCCTCAAGCTAATGGTCAGATAGAACGGCTGAACCAAACTATTTTGCCCGCGATGCAAGCTAATTTGACTGATTTTGAGGGACGTAAATGGGATTTGGAATTGTCTAAATTAGAACGAGACTTGAATTCCTCTGTAAACAAAACTACGGGAATATCTCCTTTCGAAATGCTACATGGCTATGTTCCGCGATTTGAAGACGGTTTAACGAGAGAACTATCGGTAAATTCGGAAATCCATCACCTTCCAGTAGAACTTCGAGATGAAGTAAGAAAGATAATTGAAAAAGCTCAGAAAGTTTCGAAAGATATATATGATAAATCGCGACTTCTTAATGTGAAATATAAGATCGGTGATATTGTTTATATGAAATCCAATCCTATTGCTACGGGAGAATCAACAAAACTTCAATCTCGATTTAAAGTGCCCATAGTGATTACTTACGTATTACCATCTGATACTTACGGAGTTTAGAGTTTAGTGACAAAAGGGAAGCAAGGTCAAACCACCGCTCATGTGAGTCAAATTAAAATTTGGCGCGGGTGGAATGACGAGGATGAATGTAAAAATAATGCAAGCGAAAGTGACGATGAAAGAGGCGAAAAATATTACGAAGGCAACGTTTCGAATGAGATTGTAAACAAAGATATGAGCGAGAATGAGAGAAATAAAGAGAAGCCGGCGAATGATTTATAAATTGTAACCCAACACAATCAAGTTGATACAACAGGATCCGACAATGTAAATTTGCGAAGAATTAAACGAGAGCGAAAACATCTTGTCAGGTATGATAGTTCTACAATGTAAGAAAAATGAAAACAAATATGTTCTTTCGAAATGACAGAGAATTTCGTTAAAAATTATTTTTGTGCTTTGAGATCTTGGGGACCAAGCTCCTTTAGGATGGCCGACTGTTAGGGATTTTTTTTTAAACAATACTTATTGTCTCTAGAGTTAAGTTGGCAGAAGTGTCGATGCGTACGTGCGTAGTTGCGAGTGGCTGGCGAGTCAGTCGATTGGAGTCCGTCTGTATGTCCGTAGTCGTGGTGATCGCTGTGGACTTTACACCCAACAGATCCAAGTTCGATTCCTGCTGGAGGTGGATTCTTAATTGAATTTTTCTGTTTTATGTTCGTCAAAATTTTTAATTATGTAGAGTGTTTAAATTGAATATGAATAATAATAACGATGGTAATTATAATTAACACTGAAAGAATCCAGTTGTTCATACAGGAAAATATGTATTACAATTGAAGTACGAACTATTTTATTGCACTCGCGCGTGGTTCAAGCGAAAGAAATATTTAT
Source organism: Andricus curvator (assembly GCA_932195095.1). Lineage (NCBI taxonomy): Eukaryota > Metazoa > Arthropoda > Insecta > Hymenoptera > Cynipidae > Andricus > Andricus curvator. The sequence continues at coordinate 58,486 of CAKNYM010047357.1, read as the reverse complement.
TTTTATTGGTCCAACATTTCATGACTCTCGAAATAAGCCAAAATTCTATCTCAGAATGATGAATTTTCCTCATTTTGAGACCATTGACATTTGAGTTGCATAGAGAAACAAATTTTTATGAAGTCTCAATTTTTTATTTAGTTCCAAAAGCCATATAGATTTAAATACTGTCAATGATTCGTAGAAGCGATTCAACAACTAACGGTTGTTCTAATATTTAAAAAATTATTTATTTCTCTTTCAATTTTCTTGGAAATGAAGTATTTAGATTACATTTTTTATTCACAAAACTCAATTTTTTTCTTTCTTGGTTCAATATTCGGCTATTTTGTTTCCAAATTTATCTCTTTTAGTAAAAAAAAAAACAAACTGATTTTTTTGTTCAAAATTCAACTGTTTTGGTAAAACATCATTCTGATTTTTTATGGATTCATCCCTTTTGTTGAAGTTTGTTGTTGTTTTTGAAATCAACTGTGTTTCATTGCAAATCAAAATCTTTTTTGTTTGAAATAATATCAACTATTATATTTTTCTATGAGAATTCATTCAAAAATTCGGTTCGAAAATGTAACCATTTTGTAGAGAAATCGTCTTTCTGGCTTGTAAATACAACAATTCACTTGCCATTCTCCGTTTGGCTTGAAAATTCAACTCTTCTGGTGAAAATTCATCTTTTTGGTTGAAAATTCAACTAGTTTCTCAAAAAGTCATCTCAGAAAATTAAAACATTTGGAGTCTTAAATCTAGACTAAGTTTATTGAATTAATTCGAACCAATTTTAAGGTACAAAAATTATAAGCATTATTCTCTGCAGTCAGGCAAATGGTATTCTCGACTATTTTATCACTCGAAAGTTAGGATTTGCATAGTAGAATTTCAAAATGAAAAAACAGTTTTGAATCCTATGAAAGTAAAGTCTATTGCTCATTTTGAATTTGATTTCAAATATATATTTTTGTTCATTTGCCTCAATATATTGTCTATTTTTTATTCACTTTAACTAATGCCTATTTATTTTTAAATTAAGTTTGTATTAACTATCATCTTAATTATTTTGATTTTTCAATTATAAAATGAACGAAGTGAAAAAAGTAACTTCTTATGTAACTTAAAGTTACTTCATATAGTAACTATGACTAGTTAGACTTACAAGTAACGTAACTGTAACAAGTTACTTAAGAAAAATAACTTATCCAACACTAAATGTAATAATAGACAAAAACTTAAAATCAGAAAATCACTCTTTTATTTTCATGAACATTGAGGAATTCAAATACATTTCAAATTTTCAATATTTCTAACAACAAATTTCTTGTTTTGTCAATTCCGATTGTGATTTTCACGTGGACCGGAAACGCGTGAATTCTGACTTTGGGCGGGTTCCTCGGGTGCGCCGGGACGTATATGTGCAACTGGATATCCTTCGAGAAATGGACGTGCAAAAGTTCCATGTGGCGGTTCTTGTCCAAGCAACACAGGTTGATGTTGAAACATATCGTTATGTAAATATCCAAGGTTATTTCCAATTATTGGAAGATTTCGAAGATGTAAATTATAGGTAATGGGCGGATTTACATTTCCCGCCAACAAGTTCTGGTGGACAAACTGCTCATTTCCCCTGTATAAATATGAAAAAGAATATTATGGATCAACGAAGTTAAAAGGGACAGTCCACGACTCGTCCTCGCACTTCTACCCTTCTCGTATTTTCCTTACCCGGGAAAACCTATATCCATGAAGTAATTGTTACTTGACTGCGAAATTGAAAAGGGAACTGTTGGAACTTTTAGTACCTTATGAAACTATGAATAGCTCTCAGTATCATGATAATAGCTTTTTAGGATGTCGATTCGGATGGCATTTAAAACTTGTTCAATCCAACAAACTGTTTCCTAAATGATTTTACGACTTTTGAGTCCGATCGATATTCTATTTCTTCCAGACTGGAGGCTATCAGTTTTTTATTTTATCACTTTATTATGAAATGCGTACAACGTTATAATTTAAACTATCACCTAGGCTTGCCGGCCTGCTAAAAGTTTTTCAAAAAACGATGGGTTTTTTGTTTATTTTCCGGATTAAGGTGTTCAGAGATAAATCAGGTGGTTTCCTCAAAAGAAAGGTATTAACAATTGATGGCACGAATTACTTCCTGGATATTTATTTTCTCGAGTAAGGAAAATAATAGATGGGTAAAAGTGCGCTGGTGGTGGAGGACTGTCTGCCGTCACCACAGGCATGAGGACGAGTCGTGGACCGCTCAGTTAAAAGTTATTTGAAGGTAACTAAATTTTCACACAGCTTATAAACAAATTTCGAAAAAATCTAAAATCCAAATTTTCTTTAAATTGACTTAACCGGTTTTAATAGCTAAAATATATGTTACACGGTGTATTAAGGCAGCTAAAAAAACATTGAGAATATATTCATCTGAATCGAAACCGGGAAGAAATTATGGTAATTTTTTAACCGTCTTTTCAAATGATTTTTTTGCAACACCGCCTTTCTAATTGTTTTTCAACAGGGGGGGGGGGCAAGGAAATTGATCGATCACTATTACCATTCTTGACCATAATGTTGAGGATTTGCAGGAGCATTATTGCCTCCCTGTTGTTGACTATTGGATCTATGCGGAAATGCTCTGAGGTCCCACGTCGGTCTAAAATTCGGATTACTTGATTCTGTAAACAGACGAGAAACAATATTATGAATTATTCAAATTGAAAATTATATTTAAAGATGGTATCTAATCGTACCACAAAACTCTGTTTGGTCATCCAAAAAACCCGGTCAGAACAAAAATGACTGTTTTTCAAATTCTCTTCATAATGATAAGTTATTAGTTTGATGTGAAAACTTACTATCAGGGAGTCCTTTGAATCTCTACGTTTCAAAACCCCCTAAATCAGAAAAAATCCACATAGAAAGATCAAATTGGTTAACCAGCATTTTCTGACAGACGCTTCTGGTTTTACCCACCAAAAAAATTATGAATATACAAAAGTTGTTTACCGGAAAAAGGACTATAAATTTGTTATTTATCATTTCTTCATAGGATGCGTAGTTTTTGTTTTAATCGCAAGGAGTAACATTGAAAATAGAGAAATAAAATTGTTGGGGAAAAAAAACAAGACAGAAAAAGATTAATGAAGAAAAGTTGTTTGTCCGAAAAAGATTTATACATTTTTTATGAATCAAGCAAAAAATAACAGCACAAATAAGAATAATTAATTTTTGGTAAAACGAGACAAGATAAAAGAAAATTAATAGAAAAAGTTATTATCCAAAAAAAGATTTAAAAATTTGTATTTAATCATTTTTTGATGGGGCGCAAAGTGTTGTTTTAATCGTAAAAACTGACATTCACTCAAAAGGATCGACTTTGGTATACATTTTTTTTATCAGAATACATTGAAAATAAAAACATTAACTTGTTGGCAAAACGATACAAGCTACAATAAAAATTTTCGGCTAAATCATATCTACAAATTTGCTTAAAACTACTTTACGCTAGGGCGTGTATTTTTATGTAAATCGTAAAAACTAACATTGAAAATATTGAAAAATAGAATATTTCGAAGTACATTTGAATTTTCAACAAAAAAAAAAAAACTTGCTTTTCAAACAAATTTGGGCTTTCTACCAAAATAGTTAAATTTTTAACAAAACATATAAATTTTTAACGAAACTTTCATACCAAAAGTATTAATTGTCAAGAAAAAAAGTTATTTTTCAACTGGACAGTTGAATTTCCTACCATTTTTGAATGAAAAAGACGAATTCTCAATAAAAGATTTGAATTTCCAACAAAAACTTGATTTTCAAACAATTTTGGGATTTCTACCGAAATATTTCAATTTTTAACAAACTGCATGAATGTTCAACAAAATGGTTGAATTTTCATTCCGAAAATATTAGTTTTCTACATAAAAGTTTATTTTGAACCAAATAGTTGAATTTTTTGCCAAAATATTTTACTTCTTCACCCCTTAAAAAAAACGAATTTGAAACAGAGTAGTTAAATTTTCAACCATAAAAATGAATTTTCAAGTAAAATTATGCAGCTTTAACGAAACAACTGAATTTTCAACAAATTAAATCAACTTTCAAGAAAGTAGTTAAATCTTCAACCAGAAATGACAAATTTGCCAAAAAATGGCTGAAGCCTCTTCAGAATTTTTTTTTACCAGTAGAAATGAATTTCCTAACCAAAATCAAAACTCTTAAAAAAAAGAGTTGAATTTTCAACAATAATGTTCGGATTTTTTTACCCAAAGAGATGAATTTTGAAACGAAATAGCCGATTTAAAAAAAAAATTATTAAGCCAAGAAGACCAATTTTTTACAAAACACTTTCATTTTTAAAGCAAAACATGAATTTTAAGAACAAAAAAAGTTACTTTTGTACCAAATAAAATAGTTCAATTTTCAATAAAATGCATGAATGTTCAACCAAAATAGATGAACTCTCGATGAAAAATATAATAGTTGAAATTATGTTAACCAAAACAGATTTTTGTATTTAAGTTGTATTTAACCAAAAAATATATAGATTTTTTCACCAAAAAAGATACATTTTGAAACGAAATGCTGAATTTCGTACCAAGAAAGAAAAAAAATGTTAACAAAGTTAAATTGTTGAATATTCCAGCCAAAAAGATAAATTTTCTACTAAACAGTAACATAGCATTTTTGAACCAAAAATATGATTCATCAACGAAAAAGTTATATTTCAACCAAACAGTTGAACTTTTTACCAAAATAGTTGAAATTAAAAAAAAAATACATGAGTTTTGAACCAAGTAGTACAATTTTTAGCAAAAACAGATGAATTCTCAACGAAAAATATAATAGTTGATATCATTTCAACTAAAAAAGACTTTAATTTGAACCTCTCTAGGAGATAATATGAAAAACACAAAGTGACTAAAATTAAATATACATTAAAGATACTTTTTAAAATAGTAACGAAGTTACTCTAAAAGTTACAACAAACGTAACTTTCGAGTAACTTAGTTACTTGTAACAAGTTACGACCCATCTCTTGTATCGATTTTGAGGATTTAATCACGCGAGAAAAACAAAAATAAAATCCTGATTTTAAAAAAATATTTTACTTCGACTTAAACTATTGGCAGGAGCTAGAAAAATGAATTTATTGATTCGATATTTCATAAAAGTGATCTTTAGAATTTGACCTTTCATTTGAGCCGCTGAAGTTTGAAAAATCTTTATAGTTTTCATTAAATAATAATTCTTATGTGCGAACAAGCTGAATTTAAAATACATTGAATTAACCACATTGGGCGGTGCGGTAATGTATTTCAAATTTAGCATGCTCGCATATAAAAATTATTTCATGAACCCATGAGGACTTTTCGATTTCAACGACCTAAATGAGAGTTAAAATCATAAAGATCAGTGTTCAGAAATATCAAATTAATAAATTCATTTCCCTAGCTTCTGCCAAGAGTTTAAGTTGAAGAACAAAATTCCTTATGAATTGGAATTTTATGTTTGTTTTTCTGAAGTGATAATGTAATCCCTACAAATCCAAATTACTTCAACTAGGGTTCATTTAACGCAGAATTTTATGAAATTTACAACGAATTAGGGAAAAATATTTTTCTCTGTATTCAGGATGACGCTATCACCTGTGAAAGAGAAGGCTAATTAGTTAGTCGATAGCTTATAAATAAACACACAGGATTTGTTGTACTTATTTCGAATGTTCCTATTCAAAAAGCAATACATTGTAAGTGGTTGCGAAAATGAAGCGAAAGCCAGCAATTTCCTTAAAAAAAAATTAATTTTCAAGGATTAGACTTACCAACAGAATTGAAGAAAACCACAAAGGTCGAAAGGAGGGTACCCAAGACGTGCTTCATTTTTTCAAATGAAAGAGGCAGATTTAGAGACGATTCGCGATTATATTCTCTATTCCCCACCTTTTCTCGTTGTATTGGACACTGTCCAAAAAATTAGTGGTGGGAGAATCATATACGGTATTTGTGATTTTACATCACAATTTTTGATGAAAGTTATTGTGAAATCACTAACATTGTTTAAAGTGTACATATAAGCATATGCGGAAGTTTGATTGATGATCGATGAAAAGTGACGAATTTAGTTGGCATAGTTGCAAAATTGAGACAAACAATAACATATTTTTCTTTTCTATCTTTATAGGAAAATTCTTCTAACCATTCTCCGAGTGACAATAAATAATAATATAGAATTTTTCATATTCATATTGTATTTTTATTAAATAATATTCAATGTTTGTCCATGTTTCTGGCCCATGTTTAGGGCTGAGCAGCAAGCCAAGAACAGAGCATTCTAAGTTCTGTAATTAAAAGTACGTTTTTTTAACAAACAGAAACTTAAAAAAAATTAAATTGTGCAACAAAATTGCACGAGAAGGCTTAAAGAAAAGTATGTTCTTTAAAAAACTTTTTTTAGGAACAAATAGTCAAGAAAATCAATTTTTGCAAAATAATTGCACAAAAAGAGTTAAAATGAGATAAATATGTTTAAAAGTAACATTGTATTATGGCTCATTAGAGACAGATATATGACAATTGTAAAAAGACGGAGAAAAAAAAAGAAACGTCCAAACCACTTCGCTCTCATTTCTTTATTATTTATCCGTCTTTTTTACACTACCAGGATCCAACGTGTTTCGAGGCCTTTCAGGACTCCTCTTCATGAAAATTTTGATAGGAAACTAATAAGGAATATTTTTATATTATGCTAATAATTATTAAAAAGCAGATTTCAATTTGAAGTTAATTATTGAGGAATTAGTAACATTTTTTATCTTTAATATTTCTGAGAATTTATTGTGCCTTTAAAAAAATAGATTAAATAAATTTTTTAGCTTTAAGTAGCATCTCAATCCAACAATCTTCAGAGTTTATTTAACTAGTCATCGGTTTGTAATATGTGACGAAAACAAAATCAAGAATGCTTCAATTTAAATCTTAAATAAAAACTTATTTTTCTGTAATTTTTTCCTGTCTGGAAGGTCTTTTCTGGCCCAGGACTGATGCTGATCAACTGTGATGATATTCCACTCCTACTTATTCCAAAATCTCGTCGGTTGTCTTTTTTTTGGACCTTCTCATTGTCACAAAAATTTAAAAACAAAGCAACCAAAGTGAATTTTGGAAAAGTGGATGTAGGAATGAATGTTTAGTTTTGCTTTATTAGATTCTTTCTCAAGAAAGTATTTTTCATGGCAAATTTGAATTTTCAGTATTCCAGTAGACCTACTGGAACCTACTCTACTGCACGATCTGCTACCCTAGAATCCCAAGAAAAAGTCGATTCATTTTTTAAATTTAATAAATCATAAAAATCATAGGAACCTTAACAATATATTGAAAGGTAAAAAATTATAAAAAGTTGGTGAGATCTAAAATATGTGAGGGACACATTCAAGAGATCATGAAGGTGAATGAGGTAAGATAAAATAGATTGGCTTCGTATTATTGTGAAAACAATGGAAACGCAATCTATTTTATGTTACCTCAATTTTCAACTGAAATGATGAACCTTGAATCAAAAAAGGAATTTTTAATAAAGAAGCTCAAACAATTAGTGGAGTTTTCAATAAAAAAAATTGTTAACGAAAAATAGAATAGTTAATATTTCATCCCAAAAAGATTTTAATTTTTGTATCAAAAACATTTGAACTTAACCAGAAAAAATGAACTCTAAAAAAATGTAATAGTTGATATTTCTAAAAAAAATATGTTAATTTCAAATAAAAAAAAACAGTTGAATTTAATTCAAAAATACGAATTTTCAACAAAACAGTTGAATTCTCAAATCAAGTAGATTAAGTTTTAATCAACCGTTAATTTTTAACTGTAAACTGTACTCAGTAGATTCAGAAAATATTAAAAATGTATGATTTTTTTGGTATTTCGGTACACCAGGAGATTACACTCATTAACCAATTGGTCCAAGAATTTGAAAAGAAGTTCTTTGAATGAAACTGTAGTTGAAATTCTTATCAAATTCTGATTCATCGGTTATACATTATATATATATTGAAAGCTAAAAATTTATGAAAACCTGGCGAGATTTTTTATTTTATTTAGTGATAATTGTCTCACCAAGTTTTTGTATTTTTTTTCTTTCAGTTAATTTTTTGGAAGCTTCTAAAATATGTGAGAGTCCACATTAAAGATATCATCAAGGTGCGTGAGGTAAGATAGAATAGATCGACTTTGTAATATTTTTGTAACAATAAGAAGGCAATCTATTTGATCTTACCTCATTCACCTTCATGAGAATTTCTAATGTGTTCTCTCAAATATTTCAGAAACTTTGAACGAATTTGCTGAATACAACAAAATTATGAAATCATGGCAGGATAATTTTTAATACATAAAAGAAAAAATCTCGCTACGTTTTCATAATGTTTTTCCCCTCCAATACATTGTCATATACATATTTTAAAAGTAGTGCTGAAAATTGCTAAATTCACAAGAAAAAATTTAAAAAATATATATTTTGCACTTGAGACCAAAATAAAGTTGATGTGTTTCGCCAAAAAAAATTAATGGGGGTAGCTACCCCTAAACACTTTTCAGTTGGTCTCTATGATAATATATACTTTTCATACACAAAGACAATTGGGAAAATAGTTTTAAAACGAAGGAAGTAAAATAGAGTCCATCCAACATGAATAAAAAAATTTGGCGGGGGTGAACAACCCCCTAATTATGTAGAAAATTGCAAAATAAGTCTAAAATCGAGCACAAAAATCCTAAAAAAATACGTGTTGCACAAAAAAAGGGGATGAAGTTATTCATGTATTTAAAAAAAAAAAGCATTGAAGAGAGAGAACTACCCCTAAACTATTTTATACGAAAAAACATTAGAATCATTAAAAAGTATACACATTTTATAGACAAAAATAGTATGTTCAGGTCAAATTTACAATCTTTTGAGTAAAAAAAGTGTTGAAAACATAATGATTTCGTACACGACGAACATCGAATCATAGCGATATTCGTGCAACCTATTATGTCAGAATGTTTTTTACAAGAATCACCGAAGCTAAAGTCCACCGGATTTTCGAATTAGCTGGTTTTTCTGCAATATATCCGCTTTTGTACAATTAATATTTAAAAATATTAGTATATCTTGGCGGCGTTAATTGATTCTGTACCAAAGACTGAAGCTTAATAATATTATTCCTGATATGTAAATTGATATCGTAATTCATCAAAATAACAGAATCGGAATAGTGACGCACATAAGTTTTTCAAACTCTAAACCCAAATACATCTAAAGGTTGAATTTTCCCTGTTGGAATAATTTCAAGATGTAAAATTTTATCGCAGGGTGTTGCTTCTTCTACTATAGATGGACAATGAACAGTCCATGAATCAAGGAGTAAAACGCTATTTGGTCCTACATTTGGACAATCAATTTCCTCCAAACAAATCTTGAAGTGATCTGCAAATAATAGAACCAATTATTATTGCTTTCATACCATTCTTCATAGAAGTAGATAATGTAATGACACCTGAGGTAAGTTTTCCCAATTTTGAAGCATCTACGTACACATTACTCGGCCTAAATAATGCCCGATCTACAATTGGTCCAAATTTTCCGCTCGGTTCTTTTAGAACTAGAAATAGAGGTGAAAGAAGTTTCCCGTCAGCAGATATTAGTGGTTGGATAGTTTAATTGTGGGTCGTGGACAAAATAGACTGGACAACGCATTTCACCTTTTTTTCTCCTTCAACAGCCAAAGTTTTCCTGGAATTAATTTCCAATTGAAAACCACTTTGATCCGAATTATAAACATTCTGTACCCCAACATTTGCTATCTTATGCTTCACACTGGATACAAATTCATCTGCCTTCATTTTTAACTCATCGAAAATTTCCAAAGTCTTTCTGGTAAGGTTCATTTTTCTGGAAACTATTCTGTTTGCTTTCAAAAGCAAGCCATGTTCGAAAAGCCGTGAAGCGAAAATCTTCATGGCTAACCTCTTTTTGTGCTTATAATGCCCATCTGCGTATGTCTTTATCGTCAAAAATTTGCCAGTTATCAACTGCTTTTTTGAACTTTTCTAATGTAATGTCACATATCCTAGCAACTTTTTCTCTATAAGTACCGCCCTTATGGAGAGTATAGGCCCAACGTCTTAACTGTTTTACTGAAAGAACTTTTCTGAATTATTGCTGTGCACTCTCAAGACTTAAATTTTTCTTCTTTCCACTTCTGCAGTATTCGCGTGCTCTAAATTCATAGTCGTATGATAGTTCTTCCTCATCTTTTGTGCATCTATCCGTAGGTGAAAAAGGCGAATCAGGAATATCGTGTTGAACATCATCCTCTATGATTTTTCCATCTGCATTTTCGAAAGGTTCTTGAAAATCTAAGGAATATTCAATTATCATCTCCACCCCGTTAAATTCTTCCATGGAATCCAAAAAAATTGCTTCAAAATGATCCTTCAATTCAATTTCCTTATCGTTTGTCGGAGTTTCTTTTATATTTAATGTTTGGAATGTTGCAAGCAGTAAATTTATAACATACAAGGGATTCACCTTCATTTTCAAACCTGTAGAAAGATTGGAAAGTTTTGTTTAAAAGCAACAGTGAATATTAAAATATAAGTGGAAAATCTGAATTAAATTGTAAGACGTATACATTTGAACACGTTCAAACAATATTTATATTTTTTAAAGATTTTTCCATATCAGGAGACAACTGAAAAAATGTTAAGAGAAAATCAAAATTTTTCCCGGTCAAACATATATTATCGGGTTTTCACAGCGATGGCTAACGATTGTAAACCCACTCGAAAAAAACGGAGAAGTTTTTGAAAAATCATGTATCAGGAACGAAGAAATTGCAAAAGAAGTCTATTTAATTTTCTCTTTCAAAAGTATTTTTACGGCATTAAATTGAATTTCAATGTAGATAAAAGCGGTTAGTTTTTGTGTCGCAAAGAAAAAGTTCAAATCGTCCAAAGATTACTTTGTACTAGAGTGCTAAGTAAATAATTTTGAATAAAAATGTTTTCGGAGCATCTATGCTTTATTTTATAAACAAACAACATCCATTATCAAAGAAATAAGGTAGTTTAGTCAGATTTTACAGAGATGCGAATGTGTGGCCCAAGGCAGGGCCCTCGGACCCTGCCTTGGGTCAAATGTCACATTTATTTGAAAAAGCTTTTTTTTATAAATTTGGATAAAAATCTAAACAAACATTTCTATATTAAGTCGAGTGGTCACCCTTTTGAACTGCTGTGGTCGATTTTTGTAATTTAATCAATAAGTAGTTGCAAAAAATTCATAAACGTAAAATGGCCCAAGGCAGGGCACCTTGCCCTATTCAGATTTTTCATGTATAATATCGAAATTGGAAAATGTATTGGTTACCTTACCGTTCTGCTTGATGATTTTTGGTTTATTCTGCGATTCCTGTCAAGTTTGTTGGTCTCTGCTTCTTTGGGTTAGGGATTCTAATGTTCCTGGTTTTCTGGATGGATGTGAGTCCCCGTTTCGGAACTTCACAGAATTTTCGGAGTAATTTTTACGCACGCAGAATTTTTTGAATGAACAAATCGGTTTAAATTTGAACAGAGTGTAGCACTTGCAACTTGAAGTGAACGGTTCGATAGAATTCAGGCAAAGTAACAGTGTTGAAAACTTGACTGGACTGAACTAATAGTAAGCGAATTAGGGCAGAGTAACGGCGTTGAAAAGCAGACTGAATCAGTGCTCCCAAAGCAGGCACCTTGCACTACTGCGCATACGATGCATAAGGCGCTTCATTGGCTGCCGTTCGCGCGCTTATTTGAAATGTTGAAAAATACAATTTTTTTATTCATTATTAATAATTAAAAATAATTATATTCTAACATGTTCAAGTGGTACGTGGATGGTTTTTAATATATTCTAACCATTAGGTTGGAAAATAAAATGAGTATTCAGTGAATAAAAAATATCATCTTTATTTACAGAAGTCTCATTTTAATTTGTAACCTAATGCTCAGAAAATTTTAGAATCCATCCACGTACCGCCTGAACATGTTAAAATATAATTATTTTTTATTATAAATCACCTTGTTTTTCTTCGCAAGATAAAATTTACCACAGAATGTACAATAATAGAATCGCTGACAACGAATAATTTTATAAAAGTGTAAATTTTAAAATTATTCTAACAGGAACAACAGGAAAGATTTAACATTCGTTGTCAGCTATTCTATTATTGTACCCTCTGTGTTAAATTCTATCTTGCGACAAAAACAAGGTGATTCATTTACAACAGATCGCATACCTTAAAATTAAACAAACTTTAAAAATAATGCGCACAAGATTTAATTATAAAGGTTAATTTGTCAAACAATTTGAGGGTAGTTACCCTCTTCAGTGCTCTTTTTTTCTCAAAAATACATAAATTACTTCATCCTCTTTTATGTGTGCAAAACGTGTTTTCTTCGGATTTTTTTGCTCGATTTTAGACTTATTTTGCAATTTTCTACATAATTGGGAGGTGGTTTACCCTTGCCCAATTTTTTTATTCATGTTGGATGGACTCTATTTTACTTCCTTCGTTATAAAACTATTTTCCCGATTGTCTTTATGTATGGAAAGTATATATTATCATAGACACCAACTAAAAAGTGCTTAGAGGTAGATACTCCCATTTTTATACCATTAAACCATTTCCCTTTCAGGGTAGGCGTGACACTACCCGATTCGGGTAGTGTTTCTAGGTTTAATTAATTTTTTTTAAATTTTTTTGGCCAAACGCGTCAACTTTATTTTTGTCCCAAGTGCATATATATATTTTTTAAGTTTTTCTCCTACGAATTTATCAATTTTCAGCACATTTAAAAATATTTAGGGGTGGTTTATCCCCGCGTAATTTTTTTATTTACGTTGGATGGACTATATTTTACTTTCTTCGTTATAAAACTACTTTCCCAATTTTTGTTATGTATGGAAAGTATATATTATCATAGACACAAAATAAAAAGTGTTTAGGGGTAGCTACCCCCATTAATTTTTTAAAAAATTTTTCTGGCTAAACACGTCAACTTTATTTTTGTCTCATGTGCAAAATATATTTTTTTAAATTTTTTTCCTGTGAATTTAGCAATTTTCAGCGCAACTTTATAAATATGTAGGGATGGTTTATCCCCTTCATTTTTTATTATCAGAAAATTACGTTATTCATCTTTCATCACGAGGAAACGTTTCCAGTAGGTTTTGGTCGAAATCATTTTTTTTTATACACAAAGTCCATGATTTCAGCACTTTTATACTACTTTAATGTAACTTTAATTAATAAAAATATGTGACTATTTCTAATGTGCATAATTCAAAATGATGTAGTTTTGAATGCTTTTTTCAAAAGTTCAATTATGAAGATTATAAGTGAAACCTCTTCAATTTGAAAAATGTATAAATAGCAATTCTTAAATTGAGATTATTTTCGAAACCGAAAGTAAAGTTTTTAGTTCGCAATCTTCCAAACTGAAGAAATTTCGAATGTAAATCATTAAAATTACAGAAATTTCTATTCCTAAATTGTCAAAATGAAAAACTCTTTAATTTTAAACATATAGAAGAAATAGCTATTTAATTTTTAAGACTTATATTTCAAATGTATGTAATTTGAAAAATTTTTTTGTAAAAGTTACATTTTCAAGATTTACAATTGAAAATTTTACAATTTTCAAGTTTTGCAAATTATAACTCTTGAATTTAGAACATTCACAATTAAAACCTTTTGAATATAAAAGATGTATAAATAATAATATTTAAATTTTAATTATTTTGATGATCTTTAAGATCAAAAGTCAACTTTTTAATTCTAAATCTTCCAACTGGGAAAAATTTCGAATATAAAGCATCAAAATCACACAATTTTTAATTGTAAATTTTTAAATTTGTAAATTTTTAATGTAAATTTTTAATTGTATATAACTAGCCCATTTTCTAGTTGCAAATTGTGAAAATTAAAAAGTCTTCACTTTGAACGATTTAAAGTTCAATGTTCTACAATTTTCAAGAGTTCCAATTGAAAATTCTTGAATTTCGAAAATAGAAAATTTCAAATTATACCATTTACAAGATTTTCATTTTAAAGGTATGAAATTTGAAATTCTTTTTTGGAATTGTTCAAATTTAAAGATTGGCAGCTAGAAATTCTTCTATTTTAACGGTCTGCCATTTACAATTTTTTAATTTTGAATAATGACAACTGAAAACTTTTTAATATTTAATGTGTATAATAGAAAATGATGTAATTTTGCCGATTTCTAAAATATCCGAACTAGAAAATTGCCGACTTTGAACAATTAGATTGAAAAAAATAGTATTTATTTATTAACAATACAAAGATCGAATATTTTTATTTTGAAAAAATATTATCAATGATCAAAGTTTCTAAAATTATAGTTTAAATTTAATATAACAGTAATTGAAAACAATATATTTTTCCGGATGAAATTTTTACAATAATTATAGTTATTTCAAAATAAAGCAATAATTTTAGAAACTTTCAACATTTCAAATAATTGTTTTCATATAATTGTTTTCCAATAGATATTTTTATTATTTTTTTTTTTGATCCCCAAGTTTTCAAATTAGATCTAGGTGTGGTTTCAAAAAGAATTTCCAGATGAATGTCAAAAATGAAAATTTTCGAAGCATTAAATTCCCCAAGAAAATTTAAATTGTATTTCTGACTATTGACACCACTTTCGAAAACCCTCCTGATACATCCCTATAACCCCCGAAATTTCAAATTAGACGTAGGGGTGGTTTCAAAAATAATTTCCAGATAAATGTCAAAAATGATCATTTTCAAAGTACCAAAGTCCCCAAAAAAATTGCCAACGCAAAAAATAAAATAATGATAATAGGGGTGCTTTAGAAAGGTTTTCGGAAGCGATATCAACAGTTAGAATTGTCAATCGTGGTAACTAGTAGAACGGCAAATTGGGCGGAAATAATCAAACATCAGTTTATGGTGTTACACAACGTTTCGCCAGATTGGTTTTCTGGCCTCATCAGGCTAAAAAAATGTTTGTTTTTTTTTATTAAGAATAAAATTCACATTGAAAACAAAAACTTTTTTACATCACAGCGGTATCAAATAACACTGAATTTAAAATTGATAATTACCAATATGGTCCAGAAATTTTCAATGAGTCATATGCCAAATTGGCATAAGTCGTACGTTAGTTAAGGTTGACACAAGGAAGACTAAGCGAACGATAATAAATACAAGTGGTATATAATCTATCATACGTTTCTGTGTGTACGTGAATAAATATGTGTCAAAGAATCTGAATGTGTAAATAAATGAAAGATTACGAATTAAATTTTCGCAAAATAGGAAAATATCGGAAATTTAAAGCATGAATGTCCTCTTTTTTATTTATACTATTCGGATTACTCTTAATATGAATCATCTCAGAAATAAGACGTTTATTATAGTTAGACTCAAAATCCAATATTTTAGCTTTATTCCAATCAAATTTATGGTTAAATTTATTCTGATGTATAATAATTACAGATTCTTCTTTCCCATATTTTTCATGTTCATTTATGCGAGTTTTTAGCGATCTCTTAGTTTCGCCTACGTAAGAAGCCTCACAATTTTTACAAGTGAGTTTATAAACTAAATTTGTACGATCTCATTTTTCAGAAACATCCTTACCAAGTTTAATAATCGAGTGTAGAGAAGGTATCAAAAAAGGTAAAGTTGTTATGTTAGCTTTCTGAAGATGAGTTGATAATTTATAAAAAATGTTCGGTATGTAAGGAAGACTAACTTTAGGTTGTTGTAAACAATTCTTGTTACCTGAATTAGGTTTTTCTTTATTATTACGTGAAAATTTGATTGTATTCATACGAGTTTTTATATCTTTTTGAATGAACTTGATAGGATAATCATTTTTAAGTAGTATTTGAGCAACAATTTCAAGATTGTGAAAATGGAATCGTTTATGGGACAAATTTATGGCCCTATCAACCAAATTAAACACAATATTCCTTTGAAAAAGTAGTTGATAGTTCTGCTTGATGAAAAAGGTTTTTTGTACCAATTAGTAATAATCCTGTTATTTTCTCTAAATAGAGTTAAGTCAAGAAAATTAATCCTATTGTTGTTTTCCAATTCTGAAGTAAGTTTGAGATTTTTGTTATAAGAATTAAAAATGATGATAACCAGGTCAATATGATTTTTTTTATACATAGAATGGTATCATCGACATAGGGATGGTAGAAAAGAGGAATACAACCGTGAGTCAATTTCAATTTTGTTAAACAATTAATTGGAAAACAACAATAGGATTAATTTTCTTGACTTAACTCTTTTTAGAGAAAACAACAGGATTATTACTAATTGGTACAAAACACCTTTTTCATCAAGCAGAACTATCAACTACTTTTCAGGTCATCCAAAAATATGAAAAGGAATATTGTGTTTAATTTGGTTGATAGGGCCATAATTTTGTCCCATAAACGATTCCATTTTCACAATCTTGAAATTGTTACTCAAATACTACTTAAAAATGATTAACCTATCAAGTTCATTCAAAAACATATAAAAACTCGTATAAATACAATCAAATTTTCACGTAATAATAAAGAAAAACATAATTCAGGTAACAAGAATTGTTTACAACAACCTAAAGTTAGTCTTCCTTACATACCGAACATTTTTTATAAATTATCTACTCATCTTAAGAAAGCTAACATAGCAACTTTACCTTCTTTGAAACCTTCTCTTAACTCGATTATTAAACTTGGTAGGGATGCTTCTGAAAAATGAGATCGTACAAATTTAGTTTATAAACTCACTTGTAAAAATTTGAAAATCCTCATTTTTGACATTTATCTGGAAATTCTTTTTGAAACCAACCCCTGTTCTAATATGAAAACTTGTGGATAATAAGGGTGCATCAGAAGTGTTGTCGGAAGTGATGTCAATAGTCAGAAATACAATTAAAAATTTTTTGGGGACTCTGATGATTTGAAAATCCTCATTCTTGACATTTATCTGGAAATTCTTTTCGAAACCACCCCCTGCTCTAATATGAAAACTTGTGGATAATTGGGGTGCATCATAAGGGTTGTTGGAAGTGATTCCAATAGTCATAAATACAATTGAAAATGTTTTCAGGACTCTGATGATTTTAAAACTCTCATTCTTGACATTTATCTGAAATTTCTCTTTGAAACCACCCCTAGGTCTAATTTTAAGACTTGGGGATAATAGTGGTGCATCAGGAGGGTAGTCGAAAGTGATATCAACAGTCAGAAATGCAATTTAAAATTTTTTGGAGACTTTGGTACTTTGAAAATTCTCATTTTTGACATTTATCTGGATAT